>BKCP01009626.1:777649-798578 GCA_008636005.1 Striga asiatica
AATAAAATTAAGCAGAAGAACACAACATGATCCATTTTTCTTGCTTTTAGAAGCACATACGATACAAAAAGAAGAAAAACACGTTTTCTACTAATTAACCAAATTAAACATGGGAAGCACTGCTTCTAAAAGAGCCAAGGGCTTTAACTGCTCCAGCCCTCAAAATGAACTGATGGTAGAAAGCTGCAATGGCTGCACCAATGAAGGGTCCCACCCAGAATATCCACTGCAGAATTCAGTAATTACAATTATCAAATAAATAAATAATAGTTAGAAGGACCTCAAAATACTGCTTATTAATATTAATAACAAGGATTAAAGCATTATATCAATAATTATGAGAAAAATATTTTTCAAGTAATAAATAAGGAAATATACATGTTGGTCCCAAGTCTTATCATGATTGTAGATAACTGCAGCTCCAAGACTCCTAGCCGGGTTGATGCCTGTGCCAGTGATCGGTATGGTGGCCAAATGAACCACGAATACTGCAAATCCAATTGGGAGAGGTGCCAATACCTAGAATTTCAAAATAACAAAAAAATAACAAAAAATAGTTATTACATTTTCCATATATATTTTAGTCTACTACTAACATTTAAAAGAAAAGGAATCAGTGAAAAAAAAAAGAAAGATACAAGATCTACAATAGTAAGGGTGGGTTTGTTTATGAATTTATCCAATTCATACTCAAAATCTGCTCAATTTTATTTTAATTCTACTATCTTCAATATTATTAATATAATCAAATAATATCAAACAATCATTCTTATACGTCACATCAATTTTAATTCACTATTTAACTACTCACATTATTTTAACTAACCATCACTTCACACTTTTTCTCTATTACTTTTACATCAAATCAATTTTAATTATTTTATCTTAGATATTATTTTAATATAACCTCAAAATCTCACTAACAGCTAACAATAATATTTTTTCAAAATTAATTATTGTTAATTAAAACAACTCATTTTGGGACGATATATTTGTACAAAAACACGTCCTAAATTGCAAAAGACATCGCATGTGCCAAGCATATAAGCTAATCAAGTGCTCAAACATGACAGAAACTTGAAACTTGTCCTTTGGTGCTTGAATATGATGTATCAATAATTGTGAACAAAGACGACAAATAATTGCACCTACAATAACAATTTGTAGCCCATGCTTGTGATATTTAGCAAAACTTAGGGAAATGTAGTACACACTACACAAACTAAATAAAAATAAGATAAAATAAGAAAAAATATAGAAAACTTTCATGCCCACAAAAGGGAGAATCTTTGAGACTTGTTTTACTTTAGGATTATGCTTTGGGGGGCCCTTGTCCTATATGCCTAAGGTTCAAATATGTTAATAAATTCAAAAGCCACTTTTTGAGCATGGTCTATTAAAGTTGTCATTACCACATGTTCTTTACAAACACCCAAGTTGTAACGCACATTTTAATAGTGAAATATTTCACTATTTCACATGACCACATTGCATGTTCTTTATGTGTACATGTTGGTTTTCTATCTTATCTTATATAGAGTGTTTCTATATATCCACCTAAATGACATCATTGAGACATGTAGAAAAATAACGAATTCATTTCATTACATTTCTAAGATGCGGTATGTAATAAAAGTCCAATCCGAATCAATACATGTCAAATGGTCAATATATGTATATTAACAAAATCTTTCCGATACAATCAAATATTTCATACCATCACATGAATGACACGTGTATAGAAACAACATTATTATTATTATTAGTAGAACTTTCACGAACTTGAGGTAAAAGATAAGCTAATTATCATAAGGTTGTTATCAACTATTAAAACTAATATTTTTTTTGTTAGTTCAGTTTTTCTTCCAACCTAGTGTATATTTTTATGGTATAATCATGATTCATATTGAATTGTCAGGCTACCGTGCAAACCAGAGCTGACCGCCTACGGCCCGCAAATTATTAGGGGGGCCTTGTTTGTATTTACTATTTATTAAAAGAAAATATATTTTAGTATTATTTCATTTTAAAAAATTGAGTTTCATTTCACTTATTTTCCTACAATATATATGTGAAATAATCATAGTAATCATAATAAAATAAAAATAGATAATAAAATAATATTATTTAGTTTTTTGCTCTTTTATTGTTTTACTCGATCGATCTAAATTCCTAACTCCTTCCATGAATATAAAAATTATTAGTTGTGTGTGCAATTCCGTTCATATTTGTATATTAATGAATCCTTGCATGTATATTAAGGTGAGTTGTGTGAATTTATCATGAGTTTCAATTTACTTTTTATTTCATTCTTATATTTTTTAAAATAGTTATTTAATATTTTGCAATAAAGATTCATTAAACTATAATTGACTATCCTAAAGTACAAATAATCTAAACTATACTGTAAAGGTTAAAGAGAGCTTGACACTTTGGTTATTACAAAGTGTGAAGGTGATTAGTTCTTGTTATTTTTCAAGTATTTTTATTTTCAAATTAATTAACAAAATTAAGTTATGATTCTTTTATCTTCACTAATTTTCTAATTTTCTATCATATGATAATTTTTTATGACTCTATGTTTTTAAATAAAAACATTACGAATTGTTTACGACACTAAAAATTTCCAGGACCAGCTGGTTCAAACTGTATATATAATTAAAAAAAAAATGGTAGAAATCAACAATCTTTCTTATGATCATCACACAAAGAAAAGTGGAAGAAGTTCTTACAGGGACATGAGAGTCTCTTGCACTCCTCTTAGGGTCAGTGGCGGAGAAAACGGTGTAAACAAGCACAAAAGTGCCGATAATCTCAGCCGCAAGCCCAACTCCTGTGCTAATCCCCGTCGCAAGCGCGTTTGCTCCACCGCCGTGTCTGTGGTAGTAGGAGCTCTGAAAGGCCTTGACGAGGCCCACCCCGCAAATGGCCCCAAGGCATTGGGCCACCATGTACATCACGGCCCGCACCAGAGACACTTTTCGGGCCAACAAAAGCCCAAATGTCACAGCCGGGTTTATGTGACCCCCTGCAGTAAATACAAAAATATTGGTAAATAGCTCCACAATTTTGCCCATTCTTCCCCTGCTTTTCACACCTCTTTAGCTACCAATGGAAAGCAGTTTATCACAAATTAATTAATTAAAAGGTCGATCGATGCCAATTTTAGTGCAATAACATTAATGGAGAATGAGTAAACCGATTTTTACTGGAAAATCCAAATTCGCCATTTCGAAAAGGGGGAATATAAATATTGAAGGGGTAAAGGTACCTGAAATTCCGGCGGTGCAGTAGACGAGGATGAAAATCATGCCGCCAAAGGCCCAGGCGATGCCGAGAACCCCAACACCACCACACGCGTCGGCGGCCGATTGGCTGCTGTACCCAATGACTGTGGCGACGGTGATGTAGAGGAAGAGCAGTGTAGCTATGAACTCGGCGATTATTGCACGGTAGAAGGACCACTTTGTGAGCTCCTCCGCGTCTATCAGCGGTGCCGGCGGCGGGTCGTGGTAGTCCTTCGACCCGTACGAACCCTGCTCCGCCACCTCCTTCGTCATTTTTCCTTTTCTNNAGTGAGAGCAAAAGCTTAGAGAGAGTGAGAGTATATAGATACAGGAATGTGTGTAAATATTCTCGATGGGGGAGTGAAGTGTGAGAGAGAGACTGAGAGAGTGGTGTGAAGTGAGATAGAGTAGATGAAATGAATGGCGCATATTTATAATGGAAATTTACAGGTTAAGCTGATTATTACTGCTAAAACAAGTGGGATTTTAAATAAAAATGTTAATAAATAAATTAAATTTACGGATAAAAAATTCATTTGTGAAAGTTTGGTCAGGTGAAAGTGAAAGCTTAAAGTGACTGACAAACGTATGAAACGACTTGAGATGCTACTTGACAATGCCTCACTTGTTTTTCTATAAACTAATTCGTAAAACGCTAGTGCAAGTATAATAACTACCCAGCTAAGTTGGATTGATCCATTATATTTTTTGGACAAAAATATATGTATTTAAAAAAAATATGATATTTTTGTTAAAATATGATATTTTTGTTAAAATATGATGTCAGTTGTATATAAAAATATGCATATATGTTAAAAAAATATAAGAGGAGGATAAATGGTGTTCTAATGATGTTGAAAAGTTTTTAAATTTGTATGTGTTTAATAGTTGTTTTACTTGTTATCTAAAAGGGTTTGCCATATATTTTTAAATTAAAACATGTATTTATATCCTGAAAATTATAAATTATTTGCCATTATTTCGTAATATATTATAATTTATTATACAATACATGTATTTGTCTCCTAATTATGATAAGTGACGGTGGAGGAGATTATTCGGCAATGTGGACCGACTCTACAGTAACCTTTTAAATATTATTTTTGCTAAAATACCAGTTTATACAATTTTTATATTAAAAAATTCCGGCTAAAATACCAGTTGTACTGAATTTTTTAATTTATTGTGATTTATATTGTATCAAATTTATCACATAAATTGAATTTCTTAAATATGTTTATATTGTTATTAGATATTAATAAATTTTATTATTTATTAAAATTACTTTACATATTATTTATTTATAATAATAATATTTAATTAATATTTGTTAAAATGAATAAAATACACTATAAAAATGTTGTACTTTTTTATCCGGTACGGTAATTGAATTAGGAGTAGAAATTGGGCCGTTCAAGGTTACAAGTTTGGGTTTCGCTTTCACCGACCCACGAGAGGATGGGCCCGATACCCTTTTCCAACGTCTGTTTTCTGTTTAACGGCTATTTAGTCCAGCACATTACAGTTACCGAATTGTCTTTCTATAGGAAATTTGTTTTTTGTTCTATTTGAACTTCAAAACATTGAAAACTTCTCCACACTATTGATGCCGTCATGCATTACTTAAATTAGTCATAATATACATGTAGAGGTTTTTAATTATTGACAAATAAATTTTGGTTATCAATAAATTTGTGAAACAATTAAAAATTTGTCACATCATTAATAATTGTTATAATATGTCCCAAATAATGCATCTAAGAGTATATATAGCCTGGCCAAGTTACCGTTGTTTTAGAGAATGGTAACGAATCAATAGCAACTTCAGTGCATATCTAATAAGCAGGTTTTGAAAGATTTATAAAATCAAACCTCGGAGAAAGGAGAATAACTATTGTGCATAGTGTTGTTAAATTAAACGAGTCTGGTTCGACTCGAGTTCAGCTTGAGCTCGAGACTTTAACGAGCCGAATGCGTAATGCTGCTAAATTAAAAACAAAAAAAAAAAATCTTTTAATTTATTTTGTTGCCTAATATGATTTTTTTAAAAAAAAAAACACTTAAATTTATTGGACGATGTCAAACCAATATTTAACAAAATGTTATATCAATGTTTATATAAACTTGGTGTTACTATGAAATGCGCATAAATATTAAGTGCCCCACCTAAATTAATGTAGCTTTTTTTTAACCTTGAGTTACCCTACTAACCGACACTATAACTCGTTGCTGAATTTTAGGAGTTGAATGCATTTACTAATGACTATACTTATAATTTTTCATTTTCCATAGTTATATGTTCTGCTTGCCCATTTTCGATTTTTAGCCATTGAATGTAATATTCGGTTAATATTATGGTTTATGAACGAGTGGGAGTTCAATTATACATCTATTAGTAATATTAATATTTAATACACTCGACATAGATTAGACTTGAAATCTTCGACAATTCGAACAATTCAAATGACAGATGTATTTTTCGGAAAAAAACAATCATTTAAAATTAATTAATTATTTACTTTATCGACATTGTTTTCAAATCCTATATTTAGACCAATGAGGTGTCACATACGGGCCAACTGGCACCATTTTTATAATAATTGCACAAACAAATGTTAAAATATACTCCACACGTGGCATTTTTATCCAAAAAATATTTGTGAGCTAGGGCGGTGCTGTGGGTCGTGGTCCATAACTTTTTTTCATAAGATTTCCAATGCATTGGGTCCCACAGAGAATTTATTATTTCCTCCTTTTGCTTTGTTTCTCTCTTTTTCATTTCCGAACGTTGGAGAATTTTCTAGTGAGTCATGCGTAGTCCAAAAGATTTTATTATAATTTATATTTTGTATAATTTGTCAATTTTCATGGCATTGCATAAATTATAAACATCATAAGTCATTTGTATTGTGATAACTAATATTTTATTGAATTCAAATTAGATGCCTCTCCAAGAACCTAACGCGTGCTTGCATATAAATATATTCATTTCAAATGATTCTTTTATTTAATTAGAATTAATTTTTTAAAAAATAATATAGTTAGATGTTAGTGTGATTTTAAGTTTATATTAAAATATAATTTAAAATAAAATAATTAAAATTGATTTGATATAAAAGTATGAGAGATGATGTGAAGTGATAGTTAAAAACTTAAAATTACATAAGTGGATTAATAGTGAATTAATATTGATGTAATTTGTACGAACGGTGTTTTGGTATAACTTAATTATATTGATAATATTGACGATAGTGTGATTGAGTTAAAAATTGAGTTAGATTTAGAATATGATTTGAGTATTTAACAAACATACGCTAAGGTGGTCGCAAGTGGAAGACAAACTATTATGATCATTGATATGAAGAGTGAACAATGTTCAATGTAGCCGAGAGAGAAAAATGGGTTAAGAGAGGCGATCGAATATCACAAAATGAGAAAGGTCAAAAGTGATTACACAGACCCTAATTCTCCTTTTTTTTATATATTAGGGAGACTATAACTAGAGTTGCTACTTTAAAACACACTTAATGTGAAAATACAAAACTCAATGTTTTTACTTAAATATGCAAACTATTACCCTAGCAAGAGGGACATTAATATTGGTCATGTTCCTCTTGAACATGAGGTGTTCAAAGGGATGAGGGCCGAGTGGTTTTGTTAATTTATCTACAAGCTGGTCCTTTAAAGAAACATGAGTGAGTTAAGTTGCATGGTTCATTGAGTTATCTTCTCTCTTATGAGGTGGCATTCTATCTCAATATGTTTGGTTCTCTCGTGGAATATTGAATTGTGAGCTATTGCAATGACAGGCTTGCTATCTGAATAAATGTAAACAGAAAAGTGATGAGAAATTTTCAAATAATAAAGCAAGTATAGGAGTCATTGAGCTTCAAAGGATGCTGAAGCCAAAGCTCTATACTCATTTTCTGCAAATGTCCTGGTGATTGTACTTTATTTCTTTGATTTCCATGAAACTATAGAATCTATAAAAATAAAAAAAACAAAACGATAAACCAGTGATGTCTTTTCTAGTATCTATACAACCAGCACAGTCACTATCACAAAAGAATGTAAAGATAATTTTGAAGATCTAAGAAGGGGAATACCTTGTCCAATAGCTTGTTTAGTGTAACCTGAGTATCCTTTGAGCAACAACCATATGTTGTTTAGTGGGATTGAACATATGCTGACTTAAAGCCTTCACACTATAACATATATTTGGTCTAGTAATTGTGAGATATAATAGTCTTCCTACTAGTCTCTTATAGGCAGTTTGATCAGTTATTTTATATTTAGAGTTTGCATGTGAATCTAGTTTTACGTTTGCATCCGATGGTGTGGGAGCAATTTTACTACCTAAGAGACCTAAATCATATAGAATATCTAAAGTATACTTCCTTTGACATAGATTATTTCTTTATCAGAATGTGCTACTTCAATTCCTAAGATATACTTAAGTTGCCCTAGTCTTTTATTGTGAAGCAATCATATAAGAAAGAACTTGAATAATATTGTGGTTTGCTATTGGTTTGATAAACAAGCACCCATGGGAATCTGGTAGTTGGGCAATGGATAAGTGATTTGCTATTGGATATTTAATATTGTGGTTTAATAAATTATGAAATATCTTAACTTTAAAAAATAAAATTTATAATCTTTGAAATAATATATATTAATTAATTATTAAATTATTATATATCACTAAAAAAAATTAATAGTACATAATATTATTATGTAATACTCATTCATCAATTAAATATATATAATTTATCACGATTTCTCCATACATCATAGTAGGTCACGTACTAGTTGATTATAGTTTCTACTAAATAGAAAATTAGATGGGAATAGAATTATAGAACTAAGAAATTGTTACAATAAGTTCATAATATGAATTGATAAACAGGCCGAGTGAAATATATTCATGTGGCCAAAGGTGTTAAGCAAGATTGGTCACCCACAGTAATCATAATTCATAACCTGATAGTTTTGTCAATCTTATATATATTCCCTGCAAATTTCATACTTCACCATAGTGACCACATATAAATGTGTCCTGAAAAAAAATCAAAAAATAGAAAACTGAAACTGATAAGTCTCTCATGAATCAAGGACTTGAAGTCTCAAACTAATCATCACCATAAAGCCAAATCTATGGTTATCAATGAAACAAATTTGAAACTTTCGCAAAAACAAAATACACAGGTCAGTATTTTGCATAAGAGGAAAAAAANGGGTTATCAATGAAGGAATCTGAATATTATTCTAATAGCAATGAACCAAATCTCTCTCTTTTCTCACCCTAAACACTTCCCCTCAGTTTCATCTGCCAGTCACCATAAACTGTTCCTCTGTTTTATTATTTTTTTTTTCCTTCTCTTTTTCATCTTCCTGGCATAATCACTAACCTCAAGAAAAAAGTACGGGTGAGATTTCAAAAAAGCAAACTCTATACACACACCTAAAAGAAAAATTATAACAATGATGATAAAGAAAAGAAAAATAACTGGTTTTTATGAGAAGGCTATTATACTAAGTATTGGTGTCTCCAGAGTTAAATCCACACGCTTTAATAGAGAAAATAGGCCCCTGGAAAGAACTCCGGTTATCCAAATGTGAGTCAAGGAAAAGAACAATAACTGTGATGTCATCATGAAAATGTCTTCTCACCCCTCGATCGATCTTTCTCAGGTCAGAATATCTCATTTCTCTCTTTTTTGCTGCTTCATGTATGGCTGCTTTCACTAGTTTCCTTGCAATGCCCTGAATAAAGAGAGAGAGAAAATAATCTTGTTCAATAAATGACATCAGAAGAAGTAGAAAATCCTAATATTACATAAAGTTACAAAACTTCATCCCAGGGTTTTTAGCCTAATTAATCAAAAGAAGAAAAAAAAAAGAAATAGAAAAACTAAAAGAAAAAGGAAGAATAATCATCTGTTATACTCAAATCTGGAAGTCCTACATTTTTCAGCATTTTTAATGAGGTGAAAAGAATAAATTTTCAAACTAGAGAGGAGGGAAATTAACCATGGTTAACCTAAAAAATTCGTAATGAGCAGATATATTTGTATCCAAGCACGCCCTAAGTAAAATTGAAAATCATACGTTGCGTGGAGAACTGTGAACAAGCTCGACTGCCTCTTGATTGCTCAGGTGTTCCCACAGCCCATCCGAAGCAAATATAAGAAATTGATCCTCTGGATAAAGCTTTTGAACGTGTATCGATGGCTCAGCCAATAGAATCGGTTTCTCAAAAGGTTCGGGAAGTCTGAATTTCGGTAACAAAGGCACTCTATTGAACTCGGCTTTCTTTAAGTAAGCATCACCTATAGATCTTGACACCTTACATGGAATATATGATCAGCAACATTAGTTAAAAGAAAATCAAGGCACAGCGCAGTTAGCAGTGACTCGTTAAGCATGCAGTTCTTGTAACTAAAGGGATTATTAAAAAATAAAAAATAAAAAAAAAACTACCCTTGCTGTTTAGCCTAATTACGAAAATTACAAATAACCTCTATGGCTTTGAGTCCATTTTATAAAAAGGATAACGACAAAAACTCCCCCCGAGGTTTGGGTAAATACCAAAGTTAAAAGAAGGAAAATAACTTGGTAGGTTTTAAAATTACAGATAAAACATTGAGCCTTGAACATTGAGGAGGCTGCTGTAAAATAATTTCATATGAATATAAGATTTTATTGAAACTTTTATTTTTTTGGGGGGTTATAATGGTAAATCTGTAAGACCAACCAAAGTCAAGGAGGTTTAGTGGGTTTAAAATTCTCCATGAGTTATTTGTAAGTGTGCCCAAACAACGGGTGATTTTTGTAATTATCCATTACTCAAAGTTTCACTATAAAGAGAGGGTACGGTATTATTTAAGTAGGAAATAGAGACAAACTGAAGCAGAAGTTTCTAAAACCTTAAGGAGATACTGGCAATTTCGATGGTTAATTAAACTAAAACCTCAGCAAGCAGCTTTTGTAACTATCAAAATAGATATAGTTCAAACTTTCTATATATTAAGCAAATTTTGATGGTTAATTAAACTAAAGCCTCAGCAATTTTGATGGTTAATTAAACTAAGGATATAGTTCAAACTTTGTATATTTTAAGCAAATTGGAGAGTTACAATTACAATACATGAAGATTCCCACTAGAAAAAAAATGAGAAATGAGGCTAAGAAAAACGACAAACTCACCTGAATAATACCCTTCACACGCCAAACATTATGCTTCAAAACAACAATGTGAGGATCTTCAGGATGCAACAACTGCAACTCATCCCGAACAGACTTAAAACTCGCATTGTGCTCGTCCGATAACTGAACAGCCTTAACCTCTTTTTCACCTTTATCTACTCTTCCCAAAACGGCCCTCGAATCACCGGCATTCGCAACGTACAACACGCCATTGCATATTACGCCCACCAAACAGCACGACCCCACTGAAGCAATTTGCGGTCTATTTGCCCATTGCTTTTTGACCAAAGAAAGGAATTCCTCCTCAGTTGCCAGATAAGCGTTTTTTATGACTTCGGCTGCCATTTCATGGTTTTCTGACGTAAATTCTGCATCATGAATAGCTGTCAAGTCAGTAAACATACACATTATTAGCATATAAAAAAGTTGAAAACATAAATTGATAAATTCCAAGAAAATGACTGACATACAGTATGCCTCGAAATATCTATCATCTGAATTAAGCATATCAAAACCAACTTAAGCAAATTGCTATATCGTGTTCATGCACAAGCACAGCAGGCATGAAAGGAAACTAAAAGATGGACCGAAATAGTGTACAGAAAAACTTATAATCATAGACAGCTATTAGTTTCTGCACTCTTACACTGATGGAATCTCACCCTTGAAATCCTATATTTTCAATAATTTAACTTTATCGCATCAAGGCAAAGGCATCCTAAACCCCAATCTTGGATAAGGAAATATTTTTCTAGAAATATTCATAGAATATTTTACGCGTGCTTGATAATCACCACAAATGAAGCCAACATCAATCAAACAGCCCATTGAAGTTCAGAATGCACAATATCCATCATCTAAAAGTAATGCAATGCACTGATAAATGATACAGAAGCACAGATTATTCAGAAAGAAACCAAAGGCTTACTCTTAATATTTTCAAAAAGGCAGCCGTTTATAAACCGAGAAGCTTCCGGACCAGCATGCCCATCATAAATCCCGACAAACGTCCCTTGAGGCCCATATTCGATCGAGCTCATTGGCCCGGATTCCAGTTGGCTATGATCTTCCATCACATTATTAGCTTGAATCACAGCCATTGAAAATTCCCCATGAATGTGATTCCCTAAATCTTTGTACCACCACAAACCATCCACATGACCGTTAAGATCATCTCCACTGTTGCTGCCATTTTGACCTTGATTATCCACTGAGGGCTTCCAGCAAGGGGTCACCAATTTTCTCCATGTAGTGGTCACCATTGCCTTCTTCAGAACCCCAAAACAAGAGGGAATTATTTTTATTTTTTTTTAATCAATCTGTTTCCTTTTGTCTTCAAATAACGGAACCCTCAATCACAATTTTGCACAAAAGCTTGACAGGTTTCAAAATTTCCAACAACACCCAACAGAAGAGTTTTGATCTTCTTCGTACCCTAATTTCGAAACCCACATCACAAGATTTCCCAAGTATTTATACAATCTCCGAACAATGCGGGCACCACCAATCTGTATTGGGAGCAAAAAAATAAATAATACAAAAAAAAATCAAGAAAACAACTCAATCAATGTATTATGCACAAAAAACAACAAAATTCAACGAAAAAAATTCCAAACACAAGCAACATATTTGCATATAGACCGTAAACCGTTTCCAAATCCAAATTGAAAAAAGAAAATTAAAATAGAAACAAAGAAAAGAGGTGACCTAAAATCATATCTCAACAATGGGGGCGAAGGATGAACATACCCATCTCAAGATCGTCGAATCACAGAATCAAATGATTTCAGGCGGGCGAAAATTGGGTCTTTTCACCGTGTTGTTTGCGACCCAAGAAAATCAGAGATTTAGAGAGAGGGCTACAATATATGAGAACAAAATTCCAATTGGCTTTCCTTTTGTTGCTGGTTTTCAGGGTTGGGTTCTTTTTGGGAAATTCATTGATGGCAATTTTGTAATTGATAATTTATAGAAAGTAAAAGAAATTCATTCCGACTTTGACCCAAAACAAACCATCATTTTAGCCAACTTTTTCTCATCTCTTTTCTTTTTTTTTTTTCTATTTATTATTACTAAGAACATTAATTAATTTATTATACTAAAATTACAAATAAATAATCTTTTCTTTCTCAGCAATTTCCTACCAAATTTACCTGTTTAATCAAATTAATATGTAAATTATAATAAAATTAAAATTACTCAATTGCTTATCATTCCTAAACACGGTATAAGCCAACTATCCTGTAAATTATGATAATAATTCCGCAGAAATTCCATGGGGCTTTAGACTTCAACAAGTAATTGAATTTACAAGTGAGATAAATAAAGGAAATAGTAATTGGTCAAAAGGATTATATGGAAATTTCTCAATAAGAAAATAATGAAGGGCTCCAACAAAATTACAAGAAAGAGGGGGGAAAATAATGTTTTATTGGCACGTTGTTATGTGTTCCGCGGTTAAAAATAATTTTTTTTTTTTTTTCGAAACGGTAATAATTATCTCATTAATAGATAGAGTTCAATCATACACGGGATCCATGAGGATCACAATCCGAAAATAAAGCAACAAAGCTACCATGGAATGCGGAAGCCTGTTACTGGATTGAGAGCCATGGGCTTCCTAAACAAACAAAGCAACAAAGCTACCAAATAACAGCCGCGAGGAATGCGGAAGCCTGTTACTGGATTGAGAAACTACTAAAGTACAGAATAAGAAAATCACACTAGCCACTGCAAGAGCCTAGCTAGGAAAAATCACTAACTGAAAATAAAAAAGAAAAGAGAGACGAAGCTAAGTTAGGGGAGTGTCAAATTCCTTCCATTCTTTAACTGCATTTGCCACAATGATGTGCTCTGGAGTCCAGATCTTTTGAAAAACCCAAAGGTTTCGTGTCTTCCAAAGTTGCCAGAGGATGTATGTTGACAGTTGGATTCGATCTGTAATGGCTTTGTGTCCTTTGAGAAGACATATGTCGATCCACCAGTGTTTGAAGCTGTCAGTGAATTGTGTAGATCTATTCCATTGGACAGGGGACAATTTCCAGACTTGGGCAGCTCTAGTGCATAGGAAGAGAGCGTGTTCAATGGTTTCAGGTTGTTCACCACATAACATGCATGTAGAATCAAGGCGCAGTCCTCTCTTAATCAAGTTAACCGCAACCGGCAGTATCCCATTGTAACATTTCCATATGAAATGTTTAATTTTTCCTTTGATGTTTAACTTCCAGCTCCGGAGTCTCATTTTTCTGAGCACTGTAGATTGAGTGCTACTCTCTGGAATGTCAAGCTTGAGTATCTTATCAGAGATTAGTTGAGCATAGGTGCCAGCCACAGTAAAGTTCTTTTTTGCATCAAAGACCCAGGTAGGTGTATCAGATAGGTGGTTGCTGAGAGTTTTAATTTTGAGTACAGCTTCAGCTTCTGAGGGAATGAAACATCTGTTAACTAAAGCTCTGTTCCATGAGACTCCATCTCGATTGATAAGTTCAGAAACCCACAACAGGTTAGGTGAGGTTGGTGATTTGGTCAACAGTTTAGAGTTGGGTAAATCAGGAACCCATGGATGCCCCCAAATTCTGGTTTTCCTGCCATTTCTGACCTGCATCATAAAGCCAAAAATATTTATTTCTGAGAACTCTACTCATTAAAAGGTTGGGCTTAATGATGAGCCTCCAAAGCTGCTTTAAAATAAGTGCTTCATTGAGGACTTGTATGTCATGGAAGCCTAAACCCCCAGCTGCCTTGGGAAGGGTTAACAAATGCCAGGCCTTCCAATGTATACCAGAATTTTGAGATTTCCACCAGAAGTTAGAGAAAAGTTGAGATAATTCCTTGCATATACTTACAGGTAACATGAAGCAGGACATGGTGAATATAGGGAGGGCACTGAGCACTGATTTGATAAGAACTTCCTTTCCAGCTGCTGATAAGAATTTATTTTTCCAGCTTAACAATCTGTTTTTGACAGCATCAACAACATAGTGGAATGTGTCACCTTTGGATCTGCCTATACCCAGTGGTAGTCCCAGGTATCTTGATGAATGCTGTGGAGTAATTCCCTGCAGTGCGTGGCAAATGGCTGCTTTGGTGCTTTCAGGTGTGTTTTTGCTGAAGAAGATGGAGGACTTTGACATATTGACCTGTTGACCTGTGAAGCATTTGTATTTCTCTAGCATGGCCATGATAAGATTAGCAGACTCAACTGAGGTTTGACAAAATATAAGTGAGTCATCAGCAAAGAATAAATGGCTAAGAGTAGGACCTTGTCTTGAGATTTTCAGCCCTTTATAAGAACCAGTGGAGAGTTCATGCTGAATCAGACAAGATAGGCATTCAGAGACCAAGATGAATAGGTAAGGGGAGATAGGATCTCCTTGCCTTATGCCCCTAGAAGGAATGATATAACCAGTAGGACATCCATTAAGTTTAAATGAATATGATGCAGATTGCACACATGCCATTACCCAATGAATAAATTTGAAGTTGAAGCCCATTTTTCCCATGATTTTTCTGATACTGTCCCATTCAATTCTGTCGAAAGCTTTAGACATATCAAGTTTCAATGCCATGTATTTTTTGGGGCCAGTTCTATGCCTGTTGAGAAAGTGAAACACTTCATGGGCTATAATTACATTATCCAACAGCTGTCTGTCAGGTATAAATGCTGCCTGGGTGTTACTGATACAAAATGGTAAACATGGTTTTAACCTGTCAGCAAGAATCTTAGAGATCACTTTGTAAATGACCTCACATAAGCTTATTGGTCGATAATCCCCCACAGAGATTGGAGAGAGACATTTGGGGATTAGAGTTATTAATGTGAGATTCCAGTTTCTAAGTAAATGACAAGAGTTGAAAAAAGAGTAAACAGCTGTGCATAGATCAGATTTAATAATGTCCCAAAAGGATTGGAAAAAGGAGGGTGTCATACCATCCCAGCCGGGAGCTTTGTCAGAGTGCATAGAGAACACAGCATTTTTGATTTCTTCTTCAGTTACTGGACCAGTGAGAGATGCATTCTGATCTTCTGTGATGGATGTAGGGATATGGCTGAGAAGATGACCAACATCGGCAGATCCTTCTGATGTGAAAAGATTTTGGTAGAAGTCTGTGAGACAGTTTGCTATGTCTTCTCGAGTGTCACAGTATGTTTGGTCTGGTTTGAGCAGCCTTGTAATGGAGTTGCATTTTCTTCTTTGAAGGGTGGATGCATGGAAGAACCGGGTGTTTTTATCACCTTCTTTAAGCCAGAGAGCCCTTGATTTTTGTCTCCAGAAGATTTCTTCAGATTTGTAAGCCATATCAAGCTGTTTTTTGAGCTGGTGCCATTTTTCCCAATTCCTTGTGCCTCCTTGTTCTCGAAGGCCAGTTAACTCAGCATTTAGTTTCTCTATGGTTTTGGCAGAGTTAGTTTTGAGGTTTCGACTCCATTTCAAGAGAGCTACTCTGGTGGCCTTTATCTTTTCAGTGAGAGAATACATGGCAGATCCGTGGGTTGGCTGGTTCCAAGCTTTTTGTATTTCCTCTTTTATACCCGGTTGCTTGAGCCACCTCTTGTCAAAGGCAAACATCTTTTTCCTGTAGTCTTGTTCAGTTCCAGTGTGAAGCAGCAGGAGGTTGTGGTCAGAGGCACTTCTAAATATGTTGAGGACTTTGGCATCAGGATATGTGGCATGCCAGTGTAATGAGGCTACCATTCTGTCCAGCTTCTCTTCAATATAGCCCTCTGCATCCCTGTTGTTCCCCCAAGTGAAAGGGTATCCTTCCATGAAAAGTTCCTGTCCGCCGAGGTCAGCTAGACAAGATCTGAAACCCCAAAAGCTAGCTTCAGTTCTTGGTCTTCCACCATTCTTTTCACCGGGACAGAGGATATCATTCCAGTCCCCTGCGATTATCCAGTTGGGGCCCCATTTTGCTTTTGCTTGTGATAGGTACTGCCATTGATTAACTCTGGTATTCCTGCAGGGGCTCAAATACACAAATACAAACCAGGATTTAACAGGATTATTAAGAAGGCTGAATTCAATTTCAATACAAAATGGTTGACAAAAGATTTGATGGATAGTAACTTCCTTGTCCCAAAAAACTAATAGACCTCCCCCTCTATTAATAGGGTCAGCAGCAAACCATCTATCATCAACATTTAAGTTCTTACAAACAGTAGATATAAACTTTTTAGTTTTTCTAGTTTCACAGATGAAAGCAAAATTTGGGTGGTGGAGTCTCCATGATTCCTTGAGTTGGGGAACTGTAGAGGGCCCACCCAGACCTCTACAGTTCCACACCATGGCCGTCATTGGTCACATTGGGGCCACTTGAGGCTGGCTTCCTCCACCTGTACATCTGTCAGCTTTGGCTTCTTGTTGGGGCTAGCAGTATCAGCAATTGCCTCCACGAGTGATGTGTTGTTACTTTCAGGCTGTCTTGTTCGTTTTATATGTTCTTGCTGATTAGGTTGGGCAGGGGTGATCTTAGAAGAAGTAGAGCCAGTGGATTTGGTAGGCCTTCGGGTCCATTTTTTGGGAAGCCCCTTAGAGGTGGTGTTGTTATTCAGTGGGCTTTGATCAGTTGGTGGGAGTTGTTGGGAAATTTCTGCTGTGAAATCCATAATTTGTCCATGTTCATGGGGTGCGCTGTTGTTGTTGAAGTCAAGGAGGAGGATATTGTTGGTGGGGATGTGGGGCTTAGATTGGATGTCCATTGATTGTCGCTCTGCAGTTACAGGGGTTATAGTTTTGAGTGATGAGTCAGCTGCTCTATTGATGGGCTGGTGCGCAGGGGTTAAGACCATATTGGAGTGTTCTGCTGGCTTTGGGGATGAATGAGAGGAGGTGCAGTTGTATTTTTCTTGCGGATTAGCAGTGTCCGATTTTGGTAGAGGAGAGATATTTTCCTTTGTCATATGTGTTTGCTCAGAGGGTTTACTGGGTCGAGGTGAGGAGGGACCTTCAGAGGCTTTGAGCCATTCCCCGTACTGTCCTTCAGTAGGAATGCCATTAGCTATGTCATCAACTTTAAAGCCACAACTCCTATCCAGATGCCCAATTCGTCCACAGTAGTAACATAAATTAAGCAGCTTTTCATATTTGAAAGCAATTTGACGGACTTGGTCCCCTAATTTAAGGCAGGTACATCGAAGAAGAGGTTCATTTAAGTCAATGGTGACCAAGAGTCGTAGAAATCGACCACAATTGCCCGAACCTGAGCTGATGGTGACATTTTTCACGTTTTTGAAAGATTTGCCGATTTTTAAACCAACCTCCATACAGAGCCAGTTGAGTGGGATATTGTTTACCTGGACCCAGATATCCAGTTCTTGGAAGCATTCATGGTTTGCTGTTAAGTCTTCTTGCCATTCTTTCAGGATGAGATACTGGTTCTCGAAGGACCAGTTGTTTCCGGCAGCGACTTTGTTCTTCTCTGCTTCTGATTCAAAGAGGAATTGAAAGAAGTTCGGTTCTAGCTCTCGTACTATGAGAGGATGCTTGAGTTGCCAGATCAGCGACATAGTGCGTTTAAGACCAAATAGATGAGCTTTTCTGTCACCGATAACTTTGCCGAATAGACTTTTGTTGCACTCGTTGGAGCTGCGCCGAATATCCGAAGAGTCTAAATCAGTGATATTAATCTCCTTTTGGGAGAGTGAGAAGTTTTGAAATCGATTGGTTAGGTCTTCTTGCATAATTAGGGATTGAGAAGCAAAGGGGTAGGGAGAGTTAGGGACGGTGGTGATAGGAATTGATAAGTTCAGAAAGGAAGCGAGGGACCAGAAAATTGCAGAGATGGAGGCGGAGGATGAAAGAGATGACCGGAAAACCGGTAATGAACGGCAGACTCCCAAAGGAAGAAACCCCTAACCGGAAACCGGTAATTCGGTATTCTTATTCAAGTCGAACTATTTCAATGGCGGTTAAAAATAATTAGTATTCGATTCTGTGCATTTGCACAGTGTAAATAGAATATTATAAGTTATATTTATGCTAGTATTAAAATTATAAGTTACACAATAATATTATATTTTAAACATAGAGTATTATAAGTATATTTATGCATATAATAATAAAAATATAAATAAGATAATGATATTATGTTTTAAAATTTTTTCATCGGTTAAAATAAATAGTACGTAACTATTTGAATGCATATGAACCACTATATTAATTACATAAAATATAATAAATAATATAATTTTGAGAAATCGCCAATTTATTATCTTAAAAATATTAAATTTATTATGACATTTGATTATGCGATTTTAAGGAATTTTAATATAACATTAAAATAAATTAACTTATTTAAAAATACAATCGCTAAATAAGATAAAAAAAATAATAATATTAATTTTAAAATAAATAACTTTAGCAAAAAGTTTACAATATTTTTTTATGTTTATGTAATTTTCATATATCATTTAGTGTAAACTATAGTTATTAGTTTTAATAACAACTATTACGTGATATAATAAAATAATATAATTATTACTCCATTAATATAAAATGTAACGATTTTATTTTAATTAACTATAAAAAAGTGCAATGAAATATTTAGCATTAATTAGATATGATGGATTAATAATAATAATAGAAGATTATAACATAAAAAGATGGTAAACAATAATTAATATTGTTAAATTTATTGTTGGTAATTAAATATAGAGAGAGATATAAATGATAAAGTTTGTAACGGTTTTTGGAGGGAAATCGAAATGATGTTTATTAAATGTTTTATTAAATGTTATTAGCCAGCAATTATATATATATATATAGATATGAGTTAATTATAATTTAAAAAAATAAATTATTTTTTTAAAAAAAAACTTGTGTAAAGATAATAAAAGGTACAAAAAAAATTATTTATTACATTTTAAAATGTTTTTTTAAATATAAAATTAGTAGTGACTTGTGTTCATTATCACTATCATTATCACAATAATCACTAGACAACGAGATTTATAACTATATAATTAACGACAATATATAACTGCGTGTGAATAAAATGTACTTTTTTTTGTTAAAAAGTATATATGTTTTAAATTAAATTCTCATTAAAATTTAAACATAATTGTGATATTCAATGGAAAAAAGTATATGTGACAACAATGACACTCATCCTTGAAACTTTTTCCCCCCCAAAAAAAAATCTCGATAATAATACATTTTCCATCATTTAAAAAAATAAACTCATTATTATTGTTATATAAAGAAAATAATATATGAATAATTGTAGTTATCATATACAAATATAAGCCAGCTAAAATTAAGAAATATAAATTAAATACTTGAGAAAAAAAAAATAAAAGTAACTCAATTTTGATATATTTATATTTAGTTTAAATTAGGTCCACATATTTCTTCTTTTTTTTTTGGAATCATATAAATATAAGAACAAAATTTTAATAATAATTAACACATTATGCGATTTTTACTCATATAATAATTATAGTTGCATAGTTGTTGATCAATAAATAAATTAAAATGAGGGCAGTCACTCTAGTCACGAGATGGCCTCAAATTTAATCATAATACAAGTAATACCAACTAAAAATAAAATAAATTAAATAAACAATATATTTTTGGCTCAAATTTTTCAATTAATAAGGTGTGTTTGCATTTGTTTTTTATAGTTATTAATTATTCAATTATTAATTATTCTCAATTATTGAAGTTTGTATTTTGCACTTGTGAGAGATTTTAGTATTTATAATGTTTGTGTTTGTGCTTTTGGCTGTCTAGACTACATTTTAGTATACCTCATTCTAAATTGAGCTTAGTAGCTGATTGATTTGATTGTTTTTTGCTGCTTTTAGTCTGTAAATATTTGTGTTTATTAATAAAAAGTATACCGTTTTGAAAAATAATGACCAAAACCAATATAAAAATATTATATATAATAAAAATTTCACTGATTAATTGAGCCTTCAAAATCAAAAGGAAGAGTTAGTTGAGAGCAACGAGATCAGGGTTTAAGTCTCCTCCTCGTCCATTTCACTAGCGCCGCCCAATTAATAGGAGTCAATGATTGTCACAGCGGAGGCAGCTGCCGACGGATGAGGAGGAGGAGGATGAGAGCGCGGACTAGATGTTGACGACGAAGAGGAGGGCCCATCGGATAACGCATGACAATTTTGGTATAGGTAATTGGGGATTGGGTTTTGTTTCTAAAAAATATATTTTTTAGGGACTTATCTGTAATTTTAAGAGTTTTAACAATGTTGCAATTTTATTCATGTTGAATATGTAAAATAATAAAAGTTGATAGTTGCACAATAATGTTAAGTGAGATTCACAATATCACGTTTGGATTTGCACAAAAAGATATTGGCACTGCAGTATACACAATAATGTAGACAAATTGCACATTAGTGCATGTCAGATTGCACATTAGCATAAATAGTGCATTCGGTTATTTCGTTTCATTTCCAACTTTGTTAGAAAAAA
>BKCP01009626.1:804539-816509 GCA_008636005.1 Striga asiatica
AACAACCCTCATTTCCCAACTTTTAAGTTGGGAAATCCTCTCCATTTTCTCTCTTCTCTCTCCTCTTTTCTTTTTTTATGTTTTGGTTGAGAGCTTATGAATCAAGTTTTCCGGCGAATTTCCGGCGACATTGTTTCGAGTAAAGTTTCGAGCTTTTGACTCCGTTTCTCTTTGCAAGTGCGTGTAAGAGTGGGTACTTAGTCTTAAGCCCCATTACTTCGTATATCTTTTTTTGCTTTTGTGAAAATTGATATTGTGCTTGTATTGCTTGGAGGAAAAGATTGAATCTTTGGATCGAGAATGCTTGACTAAGTGTGATTAGGAGTTAAATGCTTGCTCGTTTTGTGCCAGAGTTTGATTTAGTTTCCTAGGCTTTTAGCTAGCATGGCAATGTTCGGTTATTTGTGTGTGTTTGATCATAGAGACTCTGGTGAACCAAAATCCCTCTTTCCCCCTTGATTTCCTCATGTTCTTGCGTGCTTAGTTAATTGTTTTCAATTGCTCTCATTTCGTAGATTAATTTAGTTTAAATTCAAACCCACAAATTGCGAGTAGAATGTTTAGGACCTTTTTTGTTGTGTGACTTTGACGACTAGGTAGTGAACGAAGCTCCGAACAGCCTTCCTTTGAGAACGACCCGAGTCGGGTAGCTCGGTTACCACATGCCCAAAAATACTATAAACAGTAGACTACTAGAACCGCTCTTAGTTCAGCTAGTAAAACGTAGGTACCCCCCTTAGAGACTCAATCAATAGCGGAACAAAAGTTCGGTTAGTTCATTTTTTTTTAAGTTTTACTCGGTTATTATCGGCGGGTTCGACCGAACCAACCAATGAACAACTCTAAGTTGCACGATGCCATTTTGATAAAATTAAAAACCGATTAAACTGTCGGATGAACAACTATGTGATTTCGTAAAATTAAAACGGGAGCTTTAATGTGCATTTTTCACGCAACATTGTGCACTTTCTTTTGTCATTATGGTGCTTTTATTATTATTTTTTATAAATTATACCCATTAATTAAATTAGAATTTGTTAAAATATTTTGATTGCAACTAAGTCCATGGGACTTATCAAATTCTCGAATGGAGGCCTCAACTCTTGAAATCAAATATGGCTCGACCTCCATTACAACTTTCTTCACCAGCAACCGCTCGCCGCCTGCCCCTTCCCACCGACAAGTTCTATGCAATCAGAGAATATCCTCGAGACGGACATGGCCCTGAGGCCTCGAAATCCAAATTTGGGGCGGATGGAGAGGGTGACGGAGTTTGTGGCGGCAACTGACAGTGACGTTCTCGAAGACAACTTTCTCCAAGATAGCGACCTGGATACAATTTTATGATATTTTGTAATGTGAATACAATTTTCTATATTTTGCATTCATTTTTATTTTTTATTCATAATCGAAAGACAACAACTATAATTAAATTGATAGTTTTAAATATTTAGATACAAATTTATGTATAAAATCAAACCCATATCAATATTTGACCATCTTTCGCAATCTTGAATGGATAATTTTTGTTTCAAACATCGAATTAAGAATTAAGCTTGTTTAGATCCATCCGCATCTATACTTATATAAAAAGGCATCCTATTTACTAGAAATAATAGGCAGAAAAGTGAAAGATAATTAATGCTTGCTGGAAATAGAATGACATTAATTACAGATCTGTTTTGGTATTTATAGGTTTGACATTAAAGATTTGTTATGGGATAAAAATCAGAACCGAATTTTTTACCTTTGCTGGAAAAGTCAAAGGTAAGTATAGATTTGTTTATATTATCAAATCATAAAAAGATATTAAATCCATATTGTAAAAACTAATAATTCATATAATTTTATAACAATTCTATTACACTATTTAACAGTATTCCTTTTTATTATATAATAAAATAATAATTAAATATTATATGATGAACAACAATAAGTAAAATTGTTACTTTCTTATATCAAGAGATAAATTTATATGGTAAAATTAAATTTTTATTAGTATAAATATTTTAGTGAGATAATATATTAATTATTTTAGAAACTAGACCTAACATGCTCATATTTAATGTTTTGGCTAAAATAACAACGCTGGTTGAAAGATGTGGAAAAAACTTATAATAACCCTATTTTTTTTAGACTTAACGTTGATTAAAAGATGTAGAAAATAGATAATAACCTTATTATTTTTTAGACTTAAACAGACAAGACTGTAAAAATAACTCATTTAATATATCTGTCTCGTGCATCGTACGGTTACGTACTAGTTGATAAAAATCCATCAACCTTTATTACTTTTAAAAGTCTATATCTTGATAATAATATAATTGTGATCTGTTATTATTAATGAGCATTTTGTAATGAAAAAATAAAAACAAAGATACAATTATTTTTGGATAATTTATATTAATACAAACCAATCACCTGTATTTATTCACTTATACATTTTCAACTGTCAATATGCAATTATTATATTATTATTTTTACATAATATCAAGTTTAATCACTATATTTTAACTCATATTCATTCATAATTTTAAAATTAGACATAATTTTTTTTACACAATGTATGTCTTCAATCTTTATTCAATTTAACATATAAATAAAAAAAAATGGAAATAGTTTTTGACATCTATAAATAAGATACAGTCCCCACCAGATTCATAAAAGAATTGATCTTTGCGATTGACCTGCAAATTGCAATTTCACTCCATACTCTCTCTTCGACTGTAAACTCGCACTTTCCATGTGATTACTATGCCACCCCACCCCCCATCAACTCACATTCTCTTTACTGTGTAAAAAGCTGCTTAATAAGGGAGTGAGTTATGGCTGAGGGCCTCACAAGAAAATAAGAGGACCCATTTCCAGTTCATTGACCTGTGTGTACGAATTTGTTGCTTTTAATTTTTCAGAAAATTTAGGGGATGTGAGTGAAGCGGATCAATCGGGCTCTTGAGAATTTCTAAAAATAGAAGTGTAGAAAATTTGGCCTTTTATTGTTTTCTTTTGTTTTTTCAGATGTTGTCTATGATGATGAACGCGAAAGGGCTGAACCCGGCTCCTGTAATTTCTGTTGATCACAAGAGGTGATGGCAGTTTTTACTTGTCGGTACTTTGTTTTTTCACTTCTGCATTTGTCCTTCATTTCAATCTGTCAATGCACTGATTAACCTATGAAGAAGAGGGTTACGTGTTTACAATTATTTTCTGTTATTACTTATTACTGTATTATTATTCTATATCTCAAAAGAAAAAAAAAAGGAAGAAGAAAAAGCTAATTTTATAAGTGTTGTTCTGCCACAGTTGAAAAGATTCATGCTTGAAGCATTTCTGTTGACAGTGCATTCTTTTCCGGATGGAAAAGTGGGATTTTGTGAGTGATGGGCTTGATAATGATTTGAGATAAGTTGGTTTGTAGGAGGATTTTGTGCAATGCCTAGTTTTCATAAGGTTTATGAGTTTGTCAATTGAGTGACTAATTTTGTCTTAGATTATTCAATCAATATTTCTGGCATTCCTTTTATCTATTGAAGAAATCATACTCGTTCGGCTGGTTGTGAATTAAAGCCGATAGGTGAATGAAGGCCGTTATTGCCTCCCTTGTAATGAAACATACAACTTAGCTGGTAAATGCAGCCTAAATTAGGTCAGACAAAAAAATTGCTAATAGGCTAAGCCCAATGAACTGTGGAAGGTAATATTATTGTTTAGTAATAGGTGCCAAAGGTGAGAGCTATCTCAGATGATTGTCATAAAGATCATCACAAATTTTATGAATGTCAGACCAGAAGAGATATGGAGTAAATTTTGCATCACCTATGACTGACTGAGGCTTTCAATGGACAGATAAAAAGTGGGAAGAAGCTAGGATTTGCATTACTCTTCTTAAATTTTTGTTTTGTCTTCAAAGTAGTATGACACAAAATCAAATGTGGCTAGTTCAAATTGATTTTTTTTTTCTTTTTTATAGATTAACCTTTTTTGTTTTTTCTGCATATTCCTCAAGATCACTATTAGTAAAATTTTCTTTGTTTTGTATTTTTTAGCCGAAGATTGAACTCAAAAATAATTATTCTGACTTCTGTAGTGAATTTTTGAACTTACTTGAACAGGGATGCTTATGGGTTTGCAGTAAGACCTCAACACTTGCAAAGATACCGGGAATATGCAAGTATATACAAGGTTCTCGTGTCCTCCTAAGTCTTAACGAGTGCCCCTTATTTCTTTCAAGAATTTTGCATTTTTTTTATAGGATTCAGTACCATAATGTATTTTCATCTGATGCCCTTTCAGGAAGAAGAAGAGGAGAGGTCTAATAGGTGGAAGAACTTTTTAGAAAGACACCCTGAATCTGGTCAATTGGCTGTGAGTGGGCTATATGACGACAATAATGTTGCAAAGTCAAATGTTGAACCAGCTAATGCAACAAGTGGCGATAGCTCGAGTGAAGATTGTAAAGAGATGCAATCCTTAACAGAAACCAAAGTTCATCACATGCAGTTATGGATAGAGGTCAGGTCATCTCTACGGGCTGTAGAGGATATGATGAGTTCTCGTGTGAAGAAAAAAGTTGCCTTATCAAAGAATGAGACCAGAAATGAACTTCCTTCTATTGAAGAGGCCTCGCTTGGAGAAGGGGCATCTGAAGAAGATTCGGAGGAAGAGTTCTTTGATTTGGAGAGATCAGAATCGGATCCCATTCAAGAGATCCTCTCGACAGATAGCATTTTTCCCGTTTTGGGCACACATTCAGAATCTATACTTCCTTGGACGCAAGAACTGGAATGTCTTGTTCAAGGTGGGGTTCCAATGGAATTGAGGGGAGAGGTAAATAGCATGTTGTTATGCAATCTTTTTACTGGTTTAGTTTTTATTATGTGAATTTTTATTTTTTATTATTTATTTTTTTATTTTTATTTTTATTTTATTTTATTTTTAATATTTCTGCTTTTGAATTACAGCTATGGCAAGCCTTTGTTGGTGTTAGAGCACGCAGAGTGGAGAATTACTATAAGAATTTGCTTTCTCCGGATAATAATGTAGAAAAGAGAAATACAGAGTCAGGGGACAAAAATCACGAACCGAATGTGGGGATACCTGAAAAATGGAAAACTCAGATTGAGAAGGTTATTTGATTGTTAATTTTACACAATGAAGTCACTTGGATTGCACTTGGATTGTGAGACGTGACAGTCAAAAGATTTCAAGTCTGTGTTCTTGATATCTTGATTTGAATTTCTTCATTGTATTTATTTACCGATTATCATTATTTATGTTTTTTGGGTGTAATGTGGATTATGAATATTTTAAATCCATTACAAGTTCTTATTATTCTGAATGTAGCCTCTGTGCTTATAATTTTATTGTTATTGCTATATATCTCTCCCATTAGATATTTAAACTTTCTTGTTGGGTAACACAGGATTTGCCTCGAACTTTTCCTGGTCATCCTGCTTTAGATGAGGATGGTAGGAATGCTTTAAGACGGTTACTTACTGCATATGCTCGGCATAATCCGTCTGTTGGATATTGCCAGGTATTTCTACTTACATGATAATACATTTATGCTATACTGGATTCTATCTTGAGATATGATTGTTTATAGCCCACTGCACCTGATTTTGATTTTTCATCATGAGTTGTTTTTGTAGTGAAAATATTATCTTAATCTTCTCAAAATGCATGCAATATCTTGAAAAACTATGCACTTTCATTTAAAAATGTCATATTTGCAAAACTACATAACAAAAGCATGACTTCTTATAGATATGCATTTTTGTTAAAATATTATGAAGGGTCGATTAACGGTTAGCTGCCTCACGCAAGAATTTGTGCTTGGATAAACAGCTCTTTATTGCTAAATATTTTGTTTCACATTTGTTTGTGTTAGTCTGTTAGATATGAAAATTTGATATGTTTCTTAAATATTTGTGCAGGCAATGAACTTCTTTGCAGGCTTGTTATTGCTACTGATGCCAGAGGAAAATGCATTTTGGTCGGTTGAATTCTTTGTTTTTGTTTTTTTGTTTTTTTTTTTTNTGATACTATGCACCATAACCTCAAGTTCCTGAGATGTTTGTCGATGGCAGAAAAGGGAAAATAAAGTTATGTAATTGTTTACATATTTGATGGGTCCTTAAAGTTATTAGACTCGACAGAATCTGACGGATTCCTTGACTTACAGGACTCTTATAGGCATTCTAGATGACTATTTTGACGGATATTATACCGAAGAAATGATAGAATCTCAGGTAAAGTTGGATTTCATTTACGAGCTGTTATTTCACATGCCTTTGATCAAATGGTGTAACATAATTTAAATTTGTTTTATGTGTCGCTCTGTCTTGGCAGGTTGATCAGCTTGTTCTTGAGGAGTTGGTTTGCGAAAGATTCCCCAAACTGGGTTAGTTTCTATAGCTTTTTTTTTTAAAAATCATAAATCCTTTTCCAAGGAGATGTTATTATATTATTAATTATTATTTCTGTTCCTAACTTAGTTTTATTTGTGCTACAGTCAATCATCTTGATTACCTAGGAGTGCAGGTAGCATGGGTGACTGGGCCATGGCTTCTCACAATTTTTGTGAATATGCTTCCATGGGAAAGCGGTAAGTTGTTTTATGTTCAAGTCTTGCAACACTTAATTTGAATATCGTCAAGATTTTGACATGGTGTTTACAAGAGTGTAATTCATAATTTCATATTTATTTGGTCATCTCCTTTATTCTCCTTTGTAACCTCTGGTTCATATATCATATTGGGGCTAATTATAGATAATATTTTTCTGGCTAATTTAATACAGAGCCCAAGTGGTATTTCCAATATCTTAAGGGTGTGATTGGATATGAGATTTGATTGATTTTTTTGTTGACCATAGTTTATTTTTTTTTAAAAAAAAAAGTGGTTTGGTTAGTTGTTAGCAGGATTTTGAGTTTATATTAAAATAATATTTAAAATAAAATAGTTAAAATTGATTTGATGTAAAAGTAGGAGAGAGAGATGATGTAAAGTGATGACTAGTTAAAATTATGTGATGTAAGAATGATTAAATGGTATTATTTAATTATATTGATAATATGGAGGATAGTGGGGTTAAGTTAAAAGTTGAGTTAAAAAAAGTGACTGAGTTAAAAATGATTGATTTATTTATTTATTTTATCCCAATTATATCCACATCCAGTCACACCCTTAAGCTGGTATATTTAACTCTGAAGGTTTTTTTTCATCATTTATTATTTATTTATGTTTTATGCTAAACCAGGATGCCTTTTTTGTAATCTGCCTTACTGTTAGTTAACCCCCTAAACCCATCAAGTTTAATCTGCCCTTTTCAGTTCTTAGAGTCTGGGACGTGCTTCTCTTCGAAGGGAATCGTGTAATGCTTTTCCGAACTACACTTGCTTTAATGGAACTATATGGTACAGCTTCAGCCATAAAAGCTTAAATTTTTTTGACGAGTTTTTATTTGGCTATTTCACCAAATGAGGCTTATCTTTGCTCAGCTCTTGTGTAGGACCCGCATTAGTTACGACCAAAGATGCTGGAGATGCAGTCGCGCTGCTTCAATCCTTAGCCGGCTCGACTTTCGACAGCAGTCAACTTGTCTTGACGGCTTGTATGGCTTTCCAGAATGTTCAAGAAAGTCGATTAAGTGAACTTAGAGATAAACACCGGCCAGCTGTCCTGGATTGTTTGAAGGAAAGAGCAAAGGGAGTGGCGAAGGATTCACAAGGCCTGGCTTCTAAATTGTATAGTTTTAGTAAGGACCCAGGTTCAGTAGTGATGGGGACTGATAAATCGGGCATAATGAGCATGCCTTTGAATGGTCATGTGGAGATCGATTCTGCCATAGATCTTGAAGAGCAGGTATATGTTGGATATAAAATATTTTGATTTTGTTTAGAATTTTTTTGTTTGGTATGGTTAATTTTGAAAAAAAAGTGGTATGGTTAGTTAGTTATTTACTGGAATTTTGAGTTTATATTAAAACAATATTTAAAATAAAATAATTAAAATTGATTTGATGTAAAAGTAAGAGAGAGATTATGTGAAATGACGGTTAGTTAAAATAATGTGATTTGATGAATAGTGAATTAAAGTTGATGTGATGTGTAAGAATGATTGAGTGCTATTGATTCAACTTCTTTTGGTCATGTCCGAAATCTAAATGGTTTTTTTTTTAAAGTAGAGAAAGTTTCTCGAGCCTTAGTGGGACTTTTGTTCGATTCCGAAGGCTTCATTAATCTAATGAGATGGAAAAACCCGATTTTCCGGGCTTAAATTACTTTTTCCTTCTACCGATCCCATTATTTAATATGAATAGTTAGAATATGCATATTAGGCCAGCCTATGTTGCTTGATATCTTCTTGTTATTTGAAAGCAAAGTTATATTTGTCCAACTAACTTTGTGTAAGGCATTTATTGTCTTCAGGTAGTTTGGCTGAAGGTCGTGCTATGCAAGCTCCTTGAGGAGAAAAGATCTGTTGAGCTTAGGTGAACATATTTGGGGTTTGATCGAGTTTCTTAAATCTCTAGCTGAATTTTCACCGTGTGAATTTTTGTGTTTACCTTCTGTTAGTACATTCAAATATTCCCTTGTTTATTGAGGATATATCTAAATACGTTTCGGATTATTTTCCAGTTTCTCTCTATTTAGTACTACTTCCTTTTTTTTTTAAATGTCATTTTGGCTTTATCAACAATTAACCAAATAAATGACGTTTTGGATCTTTTGTACATATTTTTCCATTATTACCCTCATCTAGCTAATAAATACACTATATTTTTTCATATTCACTCTTCATTTTTTTCTCAAAACATCCATCTCTATCCTAGGGTAGGGTTATTATTGGCAAAAAAAAGATTCTTAATTACTGTGTAACTTCTCAAAACCACACTTATTAAAGAAAAGGAGGGAGTATTTTGTTACTGTCCTTTATATTTTTTTCTTTCTAGGGCAGAAGAGCTCGAAACAGCACTAATGGAGATGGTTAAACAGGATAATCGACGACAATTGCATGCAAGGGTACTTTAAAAAAAAAATTACGTACTCGGATTTTTTATTATAATAACTTAGTTACTTGTGCTTGTCTTGTGAATACAATAAAAAATGTGTCGCATTTTGGAAAAAAAAAAATAGACATCTATTGCTTATAATTTATGAGTTTTTCTTTTGAATAATGAATTTTCTCTTCGAAGTTTGGTGATGATCTTATTTTTTCGTTAAACAACTGCTAAAATTTAAATTTTTATGATTCACCTACCAACTGGTTAAGCATTATTACACTGTTTGCTTTAGGTCGAGCAATTAGAGCAACAGGTGAGTGAGCTTAAACAAGCCCTTGCTGATAAGCGAGAGCAGGAAAGTGCCATGCTTCAGGTAATTTCTCATATTAGCTGCCTTTTATGTCTATTATTATTGGGAAAAATTCTAAATACAGCCCTGAATTTTGTTAGTTCTACAAATACCACCTTCAGTTTGTGTATTTGTAAACTAGAAGCATGTGGCCAAGCGGGTGCTTGCATTTTCAAGAGATAACTGTCATTTTTTTATGGCAAAATTGCATATAAAGGCACCACCTTTAAGGCTTTTGCAATTTAATCTTTTTGCTATTTGCTATTTGCGTTTAAATAACCACATTTCATATGTTTTGCAGATCAAAGCGTAATGATAACTTTATGCTTTGATCTGCAAAACCTATTAAAGAAGTTGATTTAAATGCAAATAGCAAAAAGGTGGTGATTAAATTGCAAAAGCCTTAAAGGTGGTGCCTTTATATGCAATTTTGCCTTTTTCTTATTCATTTTAATTGGACCAGATTACTAATCTTCCCTAGTTATTTGTTGATTAAATTTTAATATTTGTTACCAACTTATACAGATTTTAATGAGGGTCGAACAAGAGCAGAAAGTTACAGAGGATGCTCGGATATTTGCTGAGCAAGATGCTGCTTCCCAGAGATATGCTGCTCAAATGCTTCAAGTCTCTCTCTCTCTCTCTCTCTCATTGCTTTAGCAAAAAGAAATCTTATGTAATATTGCAATTAATATATAATATTATATTATCATACTCAGGAAAAGTATGAAGAAGCAAGTGCAGCTGTGGCCGAGATGGAAAAGAGGGCATTAATGGCCGAGTCCATGCTGGAAGCCACCTTGCAGTACCAGTCGACTCAGCCTTCTCCTCGGTAAAATTGCAAATCTTTTTTTATTATATAATTATCATAGTCAAAATTTACATTAACTACACAAAGTTTCCTTGAGGTTTTGCTAATTATAAAAAACAGCATGCTCTCTTTGGAACTATCACAGTACCCCTTGAAAAGAACATTGTTTCAGTCTCTTCTCAACTGAATATTACTTCGAAAAGGGTAGGCTTGTAATTTTGTTTTACATTCCTTGTTTTCTATGAAGATCCATTCAGCAAAGTAATCAAGAACCTTCACAAGAAACGCAAATAAGAAAGATAAGTTTACTCTCGAGACCATTCGGACTAGGGTGGCGTGACAGGAACAAGGTTAGTTGATGCAGATAAAAAATAAATGAAAAAAAATCCAATTATATTCCAAATTTACAATTTCTACCTTGTTTTTCCTATTATCCCCTTATTAGCAGGTGAACAGTGTAAATTGTAAAGCATGGGACTTTTAATTATATTATTATCCCCTTAGCAGGTGAACAGTGAAAATTTAAGCTTGAAGCTGGAAGAGGCCAATGGCAACGGGGTACAGGAGAAGGTATAGTTAGAAAAGGGAAAAGGGACTAATGTTTTTGGTTTTTTTTTTAGAATTAAATATAAGTGCAGAATTTTAAATTTATATACAAATCTTGATAAAGTATTAAAGAAACTTGTTATTATCTTGTATTTAGACAATATTTTTCGGTATGAAATATGTATGATTTGATATTTTTGTGAAAACATTATTTAGAATAACATTTTTGTGAAAACATTATTTAGAATAACATTTTTGTGAAAATGTTATTTACATGGTTATTCTACCCATCGGACCACAAATACCAATATTAGCATCTAGCATCTATTTATTATATACTAGTACAGAGCCCGTGCGATGCACGGGACGATAATGATCCATCATAAAAATTATAGAAGAATATTGATTAACATAGAAATAATTTAATAATAATTTCTTTATTTTTAATGATATGTAATAATTTAAAATTTAAAAAGTCCATATAAGTATTGTTCAAAGTTTTTATGCAGATAAATAGAAAAATTTTAACATTTTCACATCTAATAAATGCATAAAATTCCTATTAAATCTCGTTGTTCATACTAATACCTTATTAGTATTAGATAAGTAAACTTAAAGTTAGAAAATTGTGGTTAGATTTAAAATAATATTTATTTTGTAAATAAATTAAGTCTCTAAAATAATTTAATATAAAGCGGGTGTAATATTATTTATTTCAAAGGTATAAAACTTAATGATTTTCAATTTAAGACACTTGATAAATTATTCATTAGTTTAATTTTTTCAATTTATAGTAATATATGTTAATTATGCTTGAAATAAATATTTACTTAAATTTTATATATTTTAGCATAAATTTTTTTCGAACATGTGTAGTCAAATATAATTTATTGCAGAAATGAAGGGCGAAACATTCATATCAAAATATTCATAACTCTGCACCCACACATAATATACTCCCTTGATTTTATTCAATTCTCACATTACAAAACAAAATTTGTTTCACAAAGAAACCAAAGACAATTACTTGATATTTTTCCCAATTTTACAACTAAAAATTTATTTTGTATGCATGCTAATAATAATGCACACACCTTACACATTCACAAGAGGTGTGAAGTAGTCTTGTTAATGCAACTACACAATAAATTATGTTGTTATAATATATGTGCAAAAAGATTTTACTGGCAAATAAAACGAAATCTTAATCGAAAAAGGATGAGAACAGCCAAGCTTCAGGAATACAAAAAAACCACAT
>BKCP01009626.1:816855-839791 GCA_008636005.1 Striga asiatica
ATCACAAGTATACAGATTCACATACAAGTGTATGATAGCTATTACATGTTACAATGTCTCTCTTGATTTCAACCTCCCTAAAAACATCTTAACTGTTATTGACTATTATTATCATCGAAACTCTTCAGCCAGTTTATGCCTAAACCCATCATTATTTACATCCTGCATGAACAATATCGATTTTATTTTTTCACCATATCCACAAACCACATAAACACGCACAAAGCACAATTAAAGTGCATTAAAATTAGGGCATATGAAGAAAAAGAACCAATTTTTACCCACTTCTTCTGCTCCGCCGCCACCACGAAACTCGTCGTCCCCGTCATCCAGCGGCAGCGCTACCCCCATCTTCTCTACCATGAACACCCTGTTCATTTTCTGCTCCGCGTAGGTAGGCCACCCGATCATCGGCATCCCGCACATAACAACCTCCAAGATGGAGCTCCTGCCGCAGTGGGTCACCAATCTGGCCACCGCGTGTTCCAGCACCACTCTATCACAGGTGAGATGAGTGTGATTCGCCGGGTGGAGAGTCTCCCTGCCAGGCTGTCGACGTTTGACCAGTCGTCTGAGGACGTGAAGGACCTTCACGAAGTCTTGCCTTTGTCGGGCTCCGAGCTGGAAAAGGATTATGGTAAGTTGGCGAAGAATAATTTGGAGTCGGATAATTTTTGTTCAGATGCTGCAGGTGAGAAGGTTTGTGAAAGCGAGGGTGGAATTAGCGAGTTCTCTGTTGTGGAGAAGGGGGTAGAAGTGAAAACTGTTGTCCCAAAAGACACGCAATCGGAAATTAGAGGGCTCGACTCTGAGGAGAAAGAGAATGATGATGTGTAGGGGTGTTCACGGTCCGGATTGGTCCGGTTTTAGCCCAAACCATGACCAAACCGGACCTAACGGTTAATTTTTTTTCTTGTCCATAACCGGACCGATTTTATTTTTTAACCGACCACAATCCGGACCGCATTGGACGGTCCGGTTTGGCGGTTAACCGGTTAAATCCAAAACTTGTTTTGGGCCTTCAATTTTTATTTTTTTTTCATTTTGGGCTTAATTTTTGTTTTTCAATTTTGGGTCCTAAAGAGATTATTTGGGCTTAAAAATTAAGAAAAACACAATAATGAAATAAAAAGTACACAATTCGTCTCATAAGCATAAAAATGCACATTTCCTCCCATAAACATAAAAATACAAAAATGATGAAGATTAATTATGCAAACTGAACTCAAGCAAACATTCATTTTTCAGTCAGTTTATACACCTGAAATAATAAAAGCAAAGCATTCATAGTGAATGTATTGTATTTGTCGGCCATAGTGAATGACTGAATGTATATATATATATTTGTTATAGTTTTTTAATATTTACCGGTCCGGTCCGGTTAAACCGGCGGTTTGCCGCAGGTAATCCGTTAACCGGACCGGTTATTCCGGATTTTTAAAAAAATTAACCACCGGATTTTTTAAGGCTATTTTAACTGACCATTTAACCGATCCGCGGTCCGGATTGACGGTTTTTTCCGGTTAAAACCGGACCGTGAACACCCCTAATGATGTGTGCTCAAAGGAATCACTAATGACGGATATGGAAACATCACTAATTAGTTACGCCACAGAGCTAGTCAACGACGGGTTAGATTCCTTTATGTTAGTAAAAAATTAGATTTAATTAATTTGCATAATAATCGTTAAAGTTGTTAAAAAAATCTGTGTAGGTTGTTAAAGTTGTTAAAAAAAAGGCAAAAAAATTTGAACAGATTATCAAAGATATTTCCAAAAAAACAGGGATAAAACATTATCACTATCACATCCTAACAGATTACCACAATTTTTGAAAATCATTATCACATGTGTTTTAGAATATTACTTATAATAGTAAGTCAAATAGTTGACTCATTATTTTTTTAAAAGTTTTCATAAATGATTTATTGACCTCTCTTTTTCAATATATATAGATTTAGAGAACACAATTAAATGCTTACTTTCCAACACACACGTTCTTGATATCGTCATCATCAGACAAATTCACATTTTCTTTTTTTTTTTTCATTGGGCGCAATGTAGCATAAGATGAAAGATTGTGAATACACACCCGACCACGTCTTACAAGTAAGGATGTACATTTCTTCAAAACTCAATCCGACGTGTATAGAAAACACAAACAATTCATTATTGTAATAACAACTCCTTAATAACTCAGTTTGTGCCTATTCTATTGTATCAAACAATAATATACAATTTCAAATGAGTTGGATATAATGAAACTTCAACGCAGCAGACAAACTAGTATCAAATACTAATGTCAGAGGTACTAAACTGCGCAAACAGAGGTACCGCATCAGTGGTACAATGATCATCTATGAGAAAAAACTTAACCTGGCATAACCCAACATAAATGGTTTCTTGGTAGATATGAACAACAAAGAGATTATTGTCACCTTATTTCTTTTAGTGTGAATAGAATGAATAATATTCAAAATTGAATCTTTAACAAATGACAAACAAGGTTTTAGGGAAAAAAAAAATATGAATAAAAGACTAGATTCAGACTTCTCTGTCCTCAATAAATACATAGCTTACAGTGGCCAATATTCAAAATTGAATCTTTAATAACTGACAAACAAGGTTTTAGGAAAAAAAATATGAATAAAAGACTAGATTCAGACTTCTCAATCCTCAATAAATACATAGCTTACAGTGGCCACCTTTTTCGCTAGAGAATGATCAAATTTTGCAAGAGAAAGATGAAATTTTGTCAGAGAGGGTTTTCCATCCTTCGTCGGAGTTTGTCTCGTCATTTGCCGAAATATTCACGCAAACGTTTACCGGAAAGTTGAACTTGCAAGAAAAAAAAGGAAGTCAAACAGGAAAAGAGATAAGAGTAGGGTTGAACGGCAGGGAGGGTAGGTGGAAAAGAGAGAAAAAGAAATAATAAAAAAAAAATAGGAAAAGTTAATGGTGGAGGATTGATGTTACATTTTTAATGGATTGATGCATTTTTAAAGGATTTATGCAAACATGCACCTCAAATGAATAGCTATACGCACCAATATTCTTGAAATTCCAAAGTCTTTAGGAATCCGAATGAATAATATTTTCTAGATTTTTGCACAAGAAAAAGAAAAGGATGCTGTAATTACATGTCACGTCCCTTTTGATAAACTTTTTTATCATCAGCATATGCAATTTCACACTTCAAAATCGGTTTTTCTGAGTTCTAATGAGCAGGTCCATGGTGCAAAATCGTGCTACATGTTCCTTGTACGTGGAGATTCAAGTCGTTTTCCTCCTGCATCTCTTAACTAGTTTTTGTTTGAACTACACGATCATATATAATATAGATTGATGTTCAGAGTAGGCACATCAAAGCCTTTGTAAAAATCATGTTAAGGATCCTTCAAAATGAACAAAAGAAGAATCCTTAGCATGATTTTTCTAAAATTTGGAATGTTAAAAAAATACTCCTAGTGAAATAAATTAGTATCATTGGGAGTATTAGAAAAAAATAAAAGTAAAAATACAAAAATAAAAAAATAAAATTAAAACCAATTTGATAAATGAGAATGAGTTTGAGGATTTAGTGGGAAAAGCCCTCTTATAAAACTAACAAAAAACATAGCTTTACGAACCAAAGAAAAGCGACCAGAAATGCCCTCCTACTTGAAGGACCAAAAACCCTCGTCTCCAAATTCAAAAGCCAAATCGAGTCGCAAATTGGAATTGAGCTACTAATAATGGCGATTGCCCCGCCATCCAACCTTCTCGACGAGGCCCTCGACGGCAAAGGCGGGCGGATGATCTTGATAGAGGACTGCGTGGAGACCAGCGGAGCATTCGTGGTGCACCACCTACTGAAGAGCGCCCTCTCCTCCGACGTCCTCCTCGTTTTCATCTCCTTCGCTCACCCATTCTCTCATTACGATCGAATTCTTCGGAAAATGGTACATCACTAAATTTCTCTATCTCTTCGACTGCACTTGAGCTGCAAATAAGGTGTTTATGTCAAAAGTTCCGATGATTGATTTTAGCTACCCTTTTGCTTTTTTAGTTCTCAGACGAATTAATTTATTGGATTTGGCAGGGTTGCAACTTAAGCGTTCAGAGGGATTGTAAGAAATTGATGTTCTTTGACATGCTTATGGCAGACAACCGTGGTGAGCACTAATGTCAAAGATTAGTATTTTCATACATTATTGTGTTTTCTTTTGGGTGGTATCTATACTTGTAAATGATGCCAATATGCAGTAGAATAGTAAGCATCTAACTTTCTACTTTCTGATCCATTTGGATGAAGAGTTAATTGGATCTGTTATGTCATTAATGTTGTTAGACAGTGACAGAGCAAAACTTATAGAGGAAAGACTTATTTCATTATTTGGCGAGATTCAGAGAGCTGTTGAGGTCTGTCTATCACATGAAGGCAATCAACATGTTACTTTAATGATTGATGATGTATCTCTTCTGGAAGTTGATGCTAATGGGTCATCCAACTTCGTCCTGGATTTTCTGCATTATTGCAACAGTTTAAGAGCGCAATTTGTATGTTTTCTTTTTGCAATTTTGTGCATTTTCTCCATTTCTTATATTTTATTATGCGTTGTGCTATGTGTTGCAAAATTGTTCATTTTTCACCTTACGTGCTTGAATAGGGTTGTTCGATTGTTGCCCTTAACCATGATGATGTGTATACAACTATGGACGAACCTAATCTGCTACTACATATGGAATATCTAGCGGACATGGTGATTAAAGTCGAGCCCTTGGCTACTGGTTTAGCTACCGATGTCCATGGACAGGTAAAATTTGTTTCAAGTTCGTGGGGTGATGTTATTTTTTGCGCTTTAGTAGTTATTTTCTAGTTGCTTAGTTTTTGTTGATGGTTCTCGTAGTAATGGTTGCAAATATATATATTATATATGTTGAACGAGATTTTCAATGGAAGAAGAATTTATGATTGCTACTATACTAGAATGGACCTGGCCAAAATGTTGAATTGGTGTTATTAATGTCAATAAATAAATATTCATATATCAGTAGATCTAAGGCCAGCTTTTGGGGTTTTCCGTGATTGTAGCTAATTACTCCTCCAATTCTATAAATTTGTACTTAATTACTGCATCCATTTTTCAACTAGGAAATTCCGAGAGAAGTCGCTCGCTCGACCTGCTACTTATGAATAAATATTCATACTTTATTTTTTTTTTTTGTGGACAGTTGACTGTCACTAACAGAGGGCTTGAAGATGGAAAAACACGGAACAAAGTTCAAAACTTCCATTTTAGGGTTAAGGATAGTGGTGCTGAGTATTTCTATCCCGGGAGCAAGGGCTTTAAGTGATTGACAATGTAAGTGATTGATAAAACATCATTTATACGGAAAATGTTTACAGAACATTTGGGTCTGCTTGAGCTTTTACCTATTTAGTTTAGGTAGGTTTATTTATATCTCTGTTGGATTTTTATTTTCTGCTTGATGTTCATATAGGTTGATTGGTTCTGTTGGCAATTAGTGAAACAATCTTTATGACAGAAATTATCTTGAAGTGTTTTGTAAGCCATTAACTAAAATATGTTATTTATTATTAGCTTGTAATTTTCATAGCATGTTGTGTTTAACATTAATATATAGTCCCCGGCTTGTTCTTTAATTCAAAAGATATTTCTGCCAAAAATATATTTCTGAAAAATACTTATATTAAGAATCCCAACATTACTTATGCTAAGGGAACATTTTTAAGTTAAAAGCTACCTTTACTATAAGCTTGGTTATAACTTAAGGACCCAACAATCTTAGTAGGTTTTCTTACCAACTTATCATTACTTTATTAATATTTTACATACATGCAAATTCAGTGCATAATTTCATCAAAGTAGTCTGATTTTATTTTTTATGTTTTATTTTTTTATTTTTTTTATTTTTTTTTTATTTTTTTATCAATATGAAAGAATGTGGAGGACACCTTCGATTCCCATCGGCTTATTGCATGCTATCTATCTATCTATCTATTATATAAAGAGAACACATTTCAAAAATGGTAAGGCTTTTAGTGATTCCACGACAATTGTAATTCTTTTAGTGAGCCCACGATAATTGCAATTTACATAAAGTCTTTGTGATTGTGATACATGTTTCGGTTATTTTGTTTGTTTCTTTGCTTACACGTGTTTATCCAAAGAATTATAGAAATATTTTATTTTCTTTTAGAAAATTCTAATTTTTTATGGTCGTTCAAGCAAGGCTTGTTGATCTCTTCACAAAGGTTCTTGCTGGTCAGCGGTTCACTACTATGATCCCCAAGTGGAGGACGATTCATGTTCATCCTGGCCCAACTTGATGGGAGGGTGTTGAAGATGGCCCAACTTGAGGGAAGGATGTTGATGATGGTCAAGATATTGCCATGTGATCAAGCTTGGATGTTGAAGTGAAGATGGAGCTACATGTTTCTGTCATTACCGTTGATGTTCTTTGCCTTCAGCTAAAATTTTGTTGCGACTTTCTTTTTCTATTCTGTTTTTCTTTTATTTTAGTTAAGTGAAACAGTGTCGTTTTGGGTATTAGAAACGACTTTGTCCCTTTTTTGTTGTCTTGTTGCATGGCTAATTGGCTATACTACAGACAGTACGTACACTTTGGGCTTCAAATGGAAAATATTTGAGCTAAGAACATTTTTGACCTGAGTGGATCTAATCGATCTAAAAACTCAAGACGAGAGAAGGACGGTACCGTGATTAATCTCGATTCAACAATTAATAAATTTATTTATATTTATAATCATATATATATAGCTAATAAAATACATTTAATAAAATATAATTAATATGATTAAATACATTTTTTTTTTTCAAAATATTATAAATTTATAACTAAGATATTTTTTATTACATTATTGTTATATATTTCATGTATAAAATTAAAATCGACTTTTATTATATCTTGAAAATAAATTTAAAAAATGTAAAAAAAAATAAAATTATACATGCGCTTAAGCAACGCCTGGACCTCCTAACCAATCTAGGCGTGAGTAACTTTGCAATCGCCTAGACGAAAATCAGGGCGCTCAGGTGCTTGTCTAGCCCAACAACAAGGATATTCACAACTGTTGAGCTCAAATATTTCATCCCTGCAAACATATTAACAAATCAAAACACAGATCCCTTAAACTACTGAGTAGATAACAGGTAGATTTAAAATAATTACAATTGAGAACAAAACTTATAATTTCTGGGTTGAAGGTTGAAACAACCTGTGTTTTATAATCCTCTGTATCTGAACCATGTGCTTCCAAAGGAAAACAATACATGAATGGTTCCACCTCATGAATTCACTATATTCGAGTTCAAAACTTGAAATTGCTTCTCTTTTCCTCCCCATCATATCGAATAATTGATTTCTTCTATTTCATATGCATACCCTACGACTTTCTCAGTTATCCCTCACCCTTTTTCATCTCGTCTTGAAATGATTTCACAAGATATAAATTCAAAACATCTGTCATTAATTTTATAATTAAAAAGAGTGTAAATTGCTATTTCAGTAGCCAAACTAAGTTGTAGTTTCAATGTCAATACCACACATTCAAGACATCTCAAATTCAGTACACTAACTATACACTAACTATTAAAACATTCGCAGTTTTCATACGCAGCCATTAAGTTCATTTTAGTTTTTTTTTTTTTTTTGTTAATTTTAGCGACAACTTAACGGCCGAGTATGAAAATTGCGAGTGTTTCGATAGTTAGGATACTGAAATTGAGATAGTTTAAACGTGGGGTACTAATTTTGAAATTATACCTTACTCTGGGTACCGAATTCACTATTTTATCTTAAAAATACATCAGTTACTAGTCAACACAAATTCGGCCTTGAAAAAAGCTTTAAAGCTCCTTAATTTCATTTCTTTTTTCTTTTCACAAGAATGGTATCAACTAACACACCACATGACACCATCAGCAAAATCATTTTTCAAGACTTCACTATAGCTAAAGAGTTGCTTTCTCAGGATATGAATCACAGAAGAATCTCAAGCATGAAAAAATTTAGGGCTTAGAAACAAACCTAGATGAAGTAGTTAAATTACGGGCTTTTCTGTCCAGCTGCAAGTTCTCAAAGGCAGCCGAGGCAAAGACTTCTTCTTTCAGGAAGCTCATAATTTTCTTATCTCTCCAGTTGTATTCATCTTTCCTATAACCGGAAGTAGATGAGTCAGCTAGACAATCTGAAAGACAATCATAATAAAATTTGTAAAGAAAAAAGAAAAGAAAAAAAAAAGATTGCTGCAGGAAAAAATTCAAATACATTGACTACTTACCAGAAGACTGAAGAAGGAAGAGGTCTGCAATGAGCACCGAATTAACCAGAAATTACACACCGAAACTTCAAAACCAATTTATAGAAGAGGAAAAGAAAGGAAAAAAGAATATTTACAATATACCTTCCTAGTGGAGGTAACCACCAGCACCTGATGATGATGGTCTCCTCATGTTACGAGCTTCCAAATTGAGATAAATTCTGCAATTGCACATATGCCAAAATTGATGGAATATTGATGCTTCTCAGGAAGGGAAAAAAAAAATTGACAAGAATATTTATTTTATGATCTTGTATCTGAAATAAACCACATTAATTAACGACATCAGTGTAATGCGAGATGTTAGTACTTAGGAAACTGAACACACGTACACACAATAACAGCCCAATAATGGGACAAACATAAATTCTAACAATTCATATATCAATGCAATCAGAAGCCTTCCAGCAAACCACATAGATAATAAAGGAATATAAGGCTATTTTACCTCTCTGAATCGCACAGAACCTGACACTTACTGTGTAATTTCTAGTGCAACAAATTAGATGTTAATAGGCAAAGAAGAAACTTTTACGAATATGCAAAATCCCCATCCCAGACACAATTTAGAATCTAGTCCGCTAGACAGAGAATATCATTGGACTCAAATGCACGGGACATTTTTCTGTTTGGAGCTAATGTAGAAATATGATAAGATAACACAAAAACAGTAGTATAACTAGCAGATAATCATAGAGCACAAAAACATGAGACGGGAAATGGAGATATCAGGCGAGGCAAACACATATAAACCATCAATAACTACCTCTTTCATCAAAGATCTAATTATCTCGTCTTTATTATCAGAGATGGCCTTGTCATCCGTATTATCATCACAAGACTCAAAGTTAGTTTTCCTGCTGCTACTGGGGCCACCCATCAACTCATTGATCAGGAAATCCACATGATCCGAATAGCGAAAAGGTTCATTGCAGTTTTCATCTAATGAAAAGGCATCAATTCTCTGCTGATAGCCAATGTCAGGTGTTGATGACTCATCAGACTCTGATGATGCAGGCGGACTTAGATGGAATGCTCTAAACTATATACATATATATATATATATATATATATATATATCCCATAAGCCTACAAAGCCTACCAAGTCTAGCCAGCCGAGACATTGAGCCACAAGCTCCACAAGTGTCACACCAACATCACACGAAGCGAAATTTTCACGTTACCTTCTCCAGCAAGGGATGGCTCTCGCAACACTTTCTCGAGCCCAAATAAATACATTGAGGGTGTGGCCCATCTGCCGGGTGGCGGGGACTCCACAGAACATGACCTAAAACCCATTGCGTACAATATATACAACAATATTAGAAATCTCGGAATCATTCACACAGAATTACACAATTCCTAAAATTAAAAAAAATTGTATAAACCTAAAAAAAAAGCCAAATTAGAACAGAAGAACAAGTGGAAATGGAATCACACAAAAAGAACGAAGAGAAAGCAACAAAGCTAACACGGAAAACTGTTACAGAACCCACATATAAAAATGGAGAAGATTAATGCCGATCTCGAATATTTAAGCACTATTCATGAAAACTGAGCATTCTATTAAACGGGTTGCTTTTAAAACATGTCTAGATGCCAGATATGCTTTTGGCTATCCCACTTTCCATCTTCAAGATCCATAATAAGTTTTCTCTCACGTATAGATCAAGGGCTTACACTCGTCAGAACAATTAGATCTTCCATTCGTATTAATTCCCAACCTTTCAAGAAATGTTAAACATTTTCAAGAAAGAAGCTGAACAATAAAAATTGAAACAGCATAACTGATCTCTGACCTGAACTAGCAAAAGAACAAAAACTCCATCACAACCCACGTGAATGGAGCTGACTAGGGTAGTGCTGCTAGTGCAATCCACACAGACCCATTTTCCACAGAAAAATCTTCTTCAGTTGGAATACCTACAACTAATCAAAGGCATCAAACTTCAGCAACCAAGGAAATCCACTTGAGCAAGCAAATATACCACAGAAATAGAAAAGACAAAAAATAAATGATCAAAAGCATCATCTATCAGGATACACAATAATTACAGAGCAACATAAACTGAGTATATCTTACAGTGACAACTCCAGGAGAAATTACTGCAAAAACTTCGCTCTCTTTGCCCTCAGAATACCATGATCATATGTCGAGGTTGTACGACTATCTGGCTCTATTCCAGCAGATTTCATCTCTTTCAATAGAGCTTCAGCCATGCCCATATCTCCTCGCTTGCAATAGCCAGATAAGAGGGCCGTGTATGTGACTGTATCGGGTTGTAAACCTTGCTCAATCATCTCATTGAAAAGGAAAATAGCATCCTCAAGGTTATCTGCTTTGCAATGGTTGTCAATTAAAGCTGTGTAACAGATGGCATCAGGCTTAGCTTCCATCTCCTTCATTTCACAGCATAAAGATAAAACTTCCTGCTCTCCGTCTTCACCTCTTTCACAAGCATTTCGAGATCGCACCCTTTTCCGACTTATTTTGTGATGCCCGTCGAGCAAGACAGTGTAAGTAATTACGTCAGGACAGATGCCTTTTACCTTCATGTCATCAAAAAGATCAATGGCTTCCTGCAGGTGATTCGCCCGGCAATAGCCGTTCATCATTATGGTGTAAATAACTACATCTGGAACAAGCCCTCGGCTGACCATATGGTCAAAAGCCCATCGGGCATTTTTCATATCTCCAGCACCACAAAGAGCGGAAATAAGCTTGTGGTACATCGTCTTACTAGGGCCATCACCAATAGAAAGCAAGATCTCGAATAGCGCGATAGCTTTCTCGAATTTGCCTTCCACACAGAGGGAGCTAAGTAGTTGCAAACAAGAATTCCTATTTATCACAATTCCTTGATCATAAAGTCTAAGAAATAGCTTATAACCATCAGTTTCCCTGCTCGATTCACAGTATCCATTAACCATTGCAGCATAAATTTCCACAGTCTTGTCTTCTAAATTAACAAAATATGCTTCAGCTTCTTTCAGTTTCCCCCCAAAGCATAGGCCTTCAATGATTGTGCTGTGTGTCACTGCATTCGGTGCCAAGCCTTCACGTTCAATAGCACGCAGAAGGATTTTAACCTTATCCCAAAGACCATTTCTAGACAGACCACCGGCAAGGACGTTATAAGTAATAATGTCTGCTCTGAGACCGCTTTTGTTCATTTCCTCAAACAAGTTTATAGCATCAAAAATATCCCCGTGGAGACAGTAACCGTCTATTAACGTGGTGTAGTGCACGACATCGGGCACAAGATTCTTACACTTCATCTCATCGAAAAAAATTAGGGCCTCGTCTAACTGGCCCATTTTACAACAGGAGTCAATAACAACATTGTACGCAACTTCATCAAGAAAGACGCCCGACTTTTCAAACTCCCTAAACTGGTTCACTGCTTCAAGATGCATTCCCTTCTGGCACAAACACTGAAAGATTGGAGTGAGAATCTTACAATTAGTCCTGAGACCCCTTGCCTCCATCTCCTTATGGATAGTCAAAGCCTTAATTATATCCCCAGAGTCACAATACCCCTGGACTAACGCACGGTAGTCAGCCTCACTGGGAATCACCCCGTGTTCTTCCATATCGAGCAAAACATTCTCGGCCTCCCTCAGCTTCTTTTCATTAACAAATCCCTGAATCACGGTTGTGTAAGCATAAGCATCAATAGGGACATTTCCAGCTTTGCAAGACTGTAAAACCTTGTAGCCCGAATCGGTCAAGCCGTTCATGCAGAGCCCTTCAAGATAAGCAAAGTAGATAAAAGAATCAGGCTCAACCCCAGCTGCTTCCATCTCACTCAACACATTATCAGCTTCTTCAAAACACTTGTTCCGACAGTATGCCTTAATCATGATCGCATAAGTATACACATTCGGGCTGAGCCCGATTGTCTTCAGCTGCTTATAGATAGCAACAGCAGTATCGACCTTCCCACCCCCAACCAACCTGTTAATCAAGAAATTACAAGACAGCAAGCACGGCCCAACACCGAGCCTCTTGGTCTCGAAAAGGGCGTCGATAGCCTCATCAAACATTCCTAAAGTAACATACGTCTTGATAAGGGCATCAATGGCCCGAAGCAGAATGCGAGGCCCGCCGGCCCTCAGCTCTTCAGCAATCACCCCCAACAACTCCGACACCTCGAAACACCGGCACTCATTTCCCGAGCTAATAACCTCTTCCAACAATGAATCAAGCTTTCTGTCTAAGCCCCAAAAGCAGAGTAATTTAATGATGGCCAAGTAAGTCCGCACGTCATGCCGGAAACCATTTTCCGTAAGCTGATAGAAGAACGTGAAGGCGGAGTTTGGCTCTCCCTGCATGTTTTTTAGAATCTCGACGACCTCCAAGCTGCTCAGCTCAGAAGAGCTCCTCCTTCCGTCGGTGCAATTGCTTGAAACTTTTGCAGTATAATTGCATTCCGTGTCAGGGCTTGGGTCCTCGGAACCCGAATCGGAGAAATAAGGAGTGAAATGAGCAAGGGAAGGGACGGACTGCAATCGGACGAATTGGAGGCTTCTGAAGAGTTTCTTGGAGGAAACTGACCGGATTTTGGAGACCAGCATGGAGACAAATCTTGCGAGCATTAACGGTGGCTGCAGTAAATAACGGAACTCTCCATCACAATTTTGCACAAAAGCTTCACAGGTTTCAAAATTTCCAACACCACCCAACAGAAGAGTTTTGATCTTCTTCGTACCCCAATTTCGAAACCCACATCACAGGATTTCCCAAGTATTTATACAATCTCCAAACAATGCGGGGACCACCAATCTGTATTAGGAGCAAAAAAAAAAATTCAAGAAAACAACTCAATCAATGTATTACGCACCAAAGAAAACAACAAAATTCAATGAAAAAAAAATCCAAACACAAGCAATATATTTGCATATAGACCATAAACTGTTTCCAAATCCAAACTGAAACAAAAAATTAAAATACAAAACAAAGAAAAGAGGTGACCTAAAATCATATCTCAACAATGGGGGCGAAGGATGAACAAACCCATCTCAAGATCGTCGAATCACAGAATCAAATGATTTCAGGCGGGCGAAAAATTGAGTCTTTTCACGGTGTTGTTTGCAACCCAAGAAAATCAAGAGGTGGATCGAGAGAGAAGCATACAATATATGAGAACGAAATTCCAATGGGCTTCCCTCTTGTTGCTGGTTTTCAGGGTTGGGTTCTTTTTGGGAAATTCATTGATGACAATTTTGTAAATTGATGATATATAGAAAGTAAAAGAAATTCCATAGATTGGATTTGGGGGTTCCTAGGGTTGGTATCGATTCGGTTACCGAACCCATAAGGCCAAACCAATGCCAAACCAATACTGAACCGCCATTTTCGGTAACAGTAAACTAGGGAACCGAAACCGAACCGACTATACGGAAGAAAACCGACTAAGCAAGCATGAGTGCATTAGGCCTCCAACACTTACTGCAGCCCAGTGGGCGCCAATCCCATTACAAATCTGTAATGAGAGACAACAGATAGCAGACTAAGCAGAGCAGACTCTGTAATGAGAGACAGATAGCAGACTAAGCAGACTAGCAGAGTGCCCAAAATATGATGCCCGAAAATCCAAAATATGGTGCCCAAATATACAAAATGCACTTTGTTATACATTCAAATTTCAATAACATTCAAATTGCAGGCATAAAATACGGAATACCAGTCCTAATTTTACAATAATGAGAAGAAAATGTTGCAGCATAAATACCAGCCGAGGACTGACAAAAGCGACTCCGACGAGTGACAGAAGCGGACGGGCAATCGCGGCTTCAGTTGACGAATTGCGACTAACAGTACCAGGCCTACGACCCCTACCTTCGAGCTCGGCTTTGTGAATGAACAATCGCGCGCGAGATGATCAGTGAACAATTGCAAATTGAGAACTGAGGAGTGAAATTTGTGAATCAGTGGCATCAAAAAATTCAATCGTCACTCTCGGTCTCGGTCTCTCAGTTTGGTGTTGCTACTTGGGTTTGTAAATTTTGGGTTTGGTTGGGGCACGGAAACGGGATTTGGCAATTTTGATTTTTGGGTGGGGATTTTTTTTTTTAACCTGATTTACTTAGCCTAAATGCCTAAGCTTTATATAAATGTTATGTTATTTAACATACCAGCCCTAATAAAACCTGAGTATTGTGAGTGAGATATATAAGTTACAAGGTATTACCTCCCTATAAGGGAGTGAGGGTACGCCTACTACCACATTACATTCTCTATTACCCTATATAATATTTGCTGCACTTCATCTTCTGCAAGTGCTCGTTTAAGTATTGGAGACTCTTCACTGCAAAACCCCATCGGTGTGAGAGTTTTTGCAGGCCCGCAGGCGATCTACTAACAAGGAAGCTTGATCAGCTCAGACCGATTCTAACCGGTCCAAAGTCTTTTGCGTACTAACAGGTTATCATCTCCGCCGTGGATAGCTTCATCTCAAGAGACCAGATTATCAAGCCCAACCAGAGGTTTTGAGAGGTTTATTCAGGTTGAACCAAAGTTATTTGGTGAGACCCCATTAAATAATATATTTGTCAAAATCAAAATCTTTTTTGCAGACCAACTTTGATTTGTCGGCTTGGGTGGTTGCAGTGTTGGTGAAGCTTGTTGGTGGCCGGGAAGGGCTTTACTGTATCCTATAGGTAGTTTTTCTTTTGTCTGTGTGCTAGGCTTATAGATTGTGTTGGTGTCTCTTTGGTATTTATCTGTGTGTGTTTCGACCAATCTTCTGTGTCCCTGTCAATTTCGCATGTTGCAGCCTTGCAAGTAACATAAGATTGGTTTAATTTTATCTTGTACAGATTTTAGTTCCGTCATGTGTAGATTTTTTTTTTTTTTGGTATGTTTTGCTTGTTTTGGGTTGCTTCTTATATTTGACTCCCATGTTGGAAGGAGAGCACGGTTGTGACTCTTCCGATCAACGCCTCACCATTGTATTTAACATATAGATTATTATGTTATATATATCCCATTGAATATGCTTGTGTAATCTTTTTTTTAGTTTCATAAAGTATTTGCCGCTAAAAGAAATCCAATAAAAAGTTAAAAACGCTAAACCCATTGAATATCACAAACTGTACCAATCAACCCATACACGTGGCCTAATCTTCCTTCATTAATATAGTTTACTTCGAATCCTGAGCGTCCACGTACTGAAACTTCCATCAACGTACACGTTGCCCGATCCATGGGCCCCGTTTTGTTACCTCTCATGTCAAAAAAAGGCCACTATTCCTACTCTCATTGGCTGCCAGAACGGCCCAATGTTTCTTCCCATTGGTACCATCTTGCCTAAATCTATCTCTGGGCCCACATCTCCGGCACGTATCAATCTCAACCAATTATATCTCTCGCACGCATGGTGCAGTTATGGTATTTTTCCTCGCACGTGCCTAGGCCCTTTACGCCTGCATAAATCTGAGAGCTCCCCACCTGTGTAGTCATTCATCTTTACAAACCACAAACCCATTTCAAAGTTTCTAATCTAAATGCGTACTCCTTTGTTTTTTTTTTCTCTTTCTACTGTTTGGAAGTGTGTTTTAGATCATCACTAGTTTTTTACCCGTGCATTTGCACGGAAGATATGTAGAGGAAAATTTAGATTTTATGGTTTCAATTGTTTAAAAAAAAATAAAATAAAGAAAAATTATAATTCATACATTATGCAGTACGATTACACATTATTGAATATTTCCTTATATACAACGTTCTTCGTCCTCGAGCTGTTTTCATCGTCACAAATTAATATTTTCAATCCTTTCCTATTTGTGACTCGTGAAACAGCGACATAGAGTTGGCCATGTGTAAATACGGGATTCTTCAGGTATAAACCAACATGAGAAAGAGACTGTCCCTGACTTTTGTTTATCGTCATCGCATAAGAAACCATCAAAGGAAATTGTCGTCTTTGAAACTTGAAAGGTATTCTTACATCCGATGGAGTCAAACTCATTCTGGGTATAAGAACCAATTCTCCACTGTTCGAACCCGTTAAAACTCTGCACTGCAATACATGACCACCTAGCCTCATTATAACCAAACGTGTACCGTTGCACAAACCACTTGAGTGATCAACGTTCCTCATCAACATTACTGGAGTGCCGACTTTCAAATGTAGTTCATGATTCGGAACACCTGAACATTTAATGCTGTTCAAGAATTCAGGAGTCTGCAATTCATGTAAAAAAGTGACACCACCATCCGACTTCGATGCTGTGTCAGAACTAAGAAACGTCTGACCATCCGTCGTATTTAAAGAAGTCATGTACTCGTTTATAGATTCAACAACTTCAAGTGTTGGGGCCAGTATTGCTCGATCCTTCAAATAGCTTGGATCATCGATGGTATCTTTAAACATAGGGTACGTACTATGAACAATCGCCTCAATCGGATCGCCATCGCATTTAAGCAAAATATCAGAAGGAATATCTACATTACCACAACCGTCAATTGAGTCTCCAATGGTCCCATCTCCGATACTTCCAATCCATTTAGAAAAAGTAACCATATCGTTATATTCATTGGGATCATCGACATTCTGCAGACGCATGTTCTTCGTCAGTTTTAAAACCTTCATATGTGGCCAAAGGGATGATGAGTTTATTGTAGCATTGACAATGTCATGTCTCGTTCCTTTAGGCACTACAGGCAAGATTTGTCGAAAATCTCCACCAAAAACAACAGTTTTACCACCAAAAAGCTTTGTAGCATTAGATGGATCACTGACCTGCATAATGGACTTCAAAGTTCTATCGACAGCCGTAAAGCAGAACTTATTTACCATTGGTGCCTCATCCCATATGATAAGTGTAGTACGAACAATCAGTTCAGCCAAATGGCTCGATTGAATTATGTTGCAAGTAGAAGTTTCTTCCGGGTTAAGTGGGATTCTAAATCTAGAATGAGCAGTCCTCCCTCCAGGCAATAGAAGAGAAGCTATACCACTTGATGCCACATTTAGAACAATTTCTCCTCTACCCCTTAAACATGCAGATAATGCCCGCCATAAGAATGTTTTTCCAGTACCACCATATCCATACACAAAGAATGTTCCTCCTTCCTTAGAATTTACTGCGTCAATAATAGTGGAGTACACATTTTTCTTGTCCATGTTCACATTCTTAAGGAGAGTGAATGCCATGATTTTTTATTTGTTTGGTTGCTTTCGTGTGTGTTTGCAGTGAAGATACGATATAATGATTCAGGAATAGATGTATTTATAACGATTGAATAATTCAATACTTAATCTCACTACAATATTAATTAAAACATGATGTGTTAACTGTCCAACACGATAGAAAGTGTGGGTATCCCTTAACTGCACGATCTAATTAACCAACTGAAGGTGTTCATTTATGATTTATTATTTATATTTATTATTTAAATTTATTATATATTGGTTATTAGTATTTGTTTATTATTTTTAAATTAAACTAAAACGTAGGAAGACGTGAATCTTCTTAATATCTGAACACGATATATACACTATTAGTATTACTATTACTATATTATTATTATTTTTATTAAATATTTTAGTTTAAATTATTTATTTAATTTTCATAATTTATAATTTATAAATTAAAATAATTATAAGTGTTCGTATGTTTTTTTATAAATTTTTTTATCTTAAATTTTGTGTATAAATATTAAATCTAATAGTAGTGAAATTAGATATAAAGTATTTTAAAAACAGGCAACACACAAACATTCTTCATTTTTCATAATAAATAAATAAATAATATGTTTGTGGAATAGACGTGTTTATAACGATTTATAACGATTGAATAATACTCAATACTTAATCCTACCACAATATTAACGATTGAATAATTGAATAATACTCAATATTTAATCCCACTACAATATTACTTAAAACACTTGTTAACTGCCCGTGTACTCCTTAATCCCACTACAAGATATTAACAATTGAATAATACTCAATACTTAATCCCACTACAATATTAATTAAAACATGACTTGTTAACTGGCCAACACCATAATAGTAATGGTTGAGTACTCCTTATCTGCTGCGAGTACTTCTTAACCGTAATCCAATTCTACCAACTCAAATCATTTATGATTTATTATTTATATTTATTATCTATTAGTTATTAGTATTTCTTTATATTTTTTTAAATTAAATAAAAAATGCAGCAGTTAGAACGTAGGTGAATCTTCTTAATATCTGAACACGATATATACTATTAGTATTATTATTACTATATTATTATTATTATTTAATATTTTAGTTTAAATTATTTATCTAATTTTCATAATTTATATTTTGTAAATTAAAATAATTATAAGTGTTAGTATGCTTCTTGCCTGAATTTTATAAATTTTTTTATCTTAAATTTTGTGCATAAATATTAAATCTAATAGTAGTAAAATTAGATATAAAGTATTTTAAAAACATCTAACATACAAATATTCTTCATAATAAATAAATAAATAACAACATGTTTGTAGAATATATTTTATTTCATTTTCTAAAACATGGAAATTAAATCTAATTATTTTAATTAAAGTAATAATAGTGAAATGTTCAATAGAGAGTGTTGGGTACTTCTTAACTCCACGATATAGGGATTGTAATTTAACGCTAGGAAATCTAACGCACGATAGAGACTGTAGTCTAATTATATAGGTACATCAATAAAGTACTTCTTAACAGCAATCTAACGCACGATAGAGACTGTAGTCTAATTATATAGGTACATCAATAAAGTACTTCTTAACAGCACGATAGAGACTGTAATCTAACGCTAGTAAATCTTATATCTTATCTTATTAATACATGAACACGATATATACTATCAGTATTACTATTACAATTACTATATTATTATTATTATTATTATTATTATTATTATTATTATTTAACTGCTGAAGATTGCGATTCAATTCATGTTGTTCATTATCAGTAAATCTTATATCTTATATCTTATCTTATTAATACATGAACACGATATATACTATCAGTATTTCTATTACAATTACTATATTATTATTATTATTATTATTATTATTATTATTATTTAACTGCTGAAGATTGCGATTATTATTATTATTTAACTGCTGAAGATTGCGATTCAATTCATGTTGTTCATTATCATTTTTATAAGTCTTTTGTTTGATAATTAGTAATTGTTAATTTTTATTTTATGCAGGAACAACTATTCGGTCACATGGATGAACGCCCAAGTGAAGATTTTTATTTTTTTTATTAGTAATAGTAATTATTAATCTCTATCTATATAATTATTTTTCATTACTAATTATTTTATTTTAAAAAAAAAAAATGAAGATTCATGAATTTTATAGTTAATCATGTTATCGTAGTTAATTATTTTATCTGAAAATGTAGGAAATAGGGGACTTTTGAAGATTATTCATTTTTTTGCACGGTCATCACTAAATTGAAGATTCATGAATATTATAGTTAATCATGCTATTGTAGTTAATTATTTTAGTTCTTGTTAAATTACAAATGATTAAAAAGTATCTCATATGTGGTAGTTAATTAAATTATTAAATTACAAATGATTAAAAAGTATCTCATATGTGGCAGTTAATGATGCTATTGACTTGTTATCTCAATGTGTGATCCTGTTCATCCCTAACCGCTTGAAATCGCTAAAGTTGCTGCTGGACCCTTTATTGTGATGTTTTCAGTTTTCTAACTTCCCCAAATTAGAACCAATTTAGTGGGACCCTCAAAGTGAACTTTCTAAAAATGGAAACTGAGTTCTCTAATTATATAGTAAATAGATTATAAGTTATAATGTTATATATTAAGTTATATTATTTTTTATTGGTTTGGTTCGGTTTTACCAAATTTTTATGGGTTCAGAATCGATACCGAACCGAAATCAATTCGGTAATCGAATATCGATTACAGTTACAAATGGTTCGATTTGGTTCAGTTTACTCTCTCGTCAGTTCGGTTGAGTTCGGTTTTCCATTTTCTGTAATACCAACCCTACTTAACACGATATAAGACAACGCCAACTATCTTAAAATTGTGATGATAATTCCATGGGGCTTTAGATTTCAAACAATCAAATGAATTTACAAGTGAGATAAATAAAGGAAATAGTAATTGGTCAAAATGATTATATAAGAAAATAATGGAGGACTCCAACAAAATTAGAAGAAAAAGAGAAGAAAATAATGTTTAACTGATACGCTACTGTGTGTTGATAAGCAGGATTCATTTTTCTTTTTTTAGTTGCTCGAGCTCGATTTATGAGACTCGAGCTCGACTCGATAAAAAAAAGTACAATTGCTCGAGCTTGGCTCGAGCTTCACTTAAAATCAAAATGCTCGAGCTTGGCTCAAATTCGGCTCGAAAAATTTTAAGTGGAAAAATAAAATTACCATTAAGTACCTATGTTATATTATTGTAATATATATAAGGGTATTTTAGTAATTCAACATATATCTTGAGTCGCTCGACAATGTAAAATATAGGCTCGAGCTCGACTCGAGTTCGTGCTCAAGCCGTTCAAGCTCGAATCGAGCTTTGACTTGAGCGCTCGTGAGCCACTCGGTTCGTTTGCAGCCTTAGTTGCGTAGTTCAAAATAATATTAGTTAATTACAATTTAAATAAATAAAATAATTTATTTAGAATAACTTGTATAAAGATAATAAAAAGTACAATAGAAATTTATTTATTACATTTTAAAATGCTTCCTTAAATATAAATTAGCAGTAAATGAATGCTTTCATTATATACAGCATGATTGGTATGATGGAATGAAATTTCGTGGAGATGGAATGAATTTAAGAATGGAATGATTATGGAAATGGAATGAAACATGTTTTGTCATTGATGCATTTGGTATGCAGAAGGAATATGACTGGAATGAAATGACATTATTATTATTATTATAAAAATAAATAAAAGCCTTTTTTAAAAAATAATATACTTCTAATAAATTATATATAAATGCTTTTTTAATAATATATAAAAATAAAATAATACATTTTTAATAATATATTTTGAATAATATATAAAAATAGAATAATATATTGTTTAATAATATAAAAAGTAATATATTTTTAATAATATATTTTGAATAATATATAAAAATAGAATAATATATTGTTTAATAATATAAAAATAATATATTTTTAATAATATATAAAAATAAAATAATATATTTATTTTTAATTAAACAGTAAATAAAAGTAAGTTTTTAATTTATTATTTGAATTTTATTTTTCAAATAATATATTTTTAATAATATTTAAAAATAAAGTAATATATTTTTCATAATATATTTTTTAATAATATATTGTTAAAAGTAATATATTTTTAATATATAAAAATTATATATTTTTAATAATATATAAAAATAAAATAATATATTTTTAAATTATATATAAATGATTTTTTTAGTTTTATTTTTATATAAATATTTAATATATCTAATTAAAAAATAAATAAAAGTAAGTTTTCAATTTTTTTATTTGAACTTTTTTTAAAAATAATTTTGTTTAATATATTTTAATCATGATTTATAATATATTATATATATTTATTTTTTATTATTATTTGTTAATTTTATTTTTTAAAAAATTGATTCCTACACACATGGGAATGAGAAAACCTTCTATTTACTATAGAATGGTTAATCCCATGGAGATGAGTTTTGTCATTCCTATTGGAATGGTCATTCATTCCTAAAAAATATACCAATCATGAGATTAGGAATGAGCAAGAGAATGATCATTCCATTCTCTTGTCATTCCTTCCTACCAATCATGTCAATCACTATACAACGCGATTCATGACTTTATAAATAACGACAATATATAATTGTATGGGAATAAAAAGTACTTTTTGTTAAAAAATATTTGTGATATTCAACAGAAAATATTTATATATATATATATGTGTGTGTGTGTGTGTGATAACAATGACACTCATCCTTGAAATTTATTTTTTTCTCAGCAAAAAAAAAATGGATAATAATATAATTTCCATCATTAAAAAAAATAAACCCATATTACTATTATATAAATATAATAAAATACGAATAATTGTAGTTAACATGTACAAACATAAGCCAACTAAAATTAAGAAATATAAATTAAATACTTAAGAAAAAAATAAAATGACTCAATTTCAGTCCATTTGTATTTAATTTTTAAATTGGGTCCACATATTTCTTAATTTTTTTATTGGAAAAATATAAATATGTGAACCAATATTTAACAATAATTAACATATTATGTGAACAAATATGTAACAATAATTAACAAATATTTTACGCATTGCTATGGGCTTGGGCCTCAATCTTCAGTCTGTCGCGTCTGTCAATGGTATTTCCTACCAAGATGATCTCGACCGAGCAAGGCTTGGGCCTCAATCTTCAGTCTATCGCGTCTGTCAGTGGTATTTCCTACCAAGATAATCTCGACCGACTGCTTGGAATGTTTGACGATATTAGAGCCCTCATCTTCTCCCATAATTGCGGACGATGCGATCATGTGCCAAGGGACCAGAATAGGATGGCTCTAGTGTTGTTAAATTAAACGACCCTGACTCGACTCGTTAATGC
>BKCP01009626.1:841093-860277 GCA_008636005.1 Striga asiatica
TATATATATATATATATATATATATTGATTTAAAAAAAATGAGGGGGGCCCATGGACCCCCCTGGACCCAATACACCTCCGTCATTGCAGAAAAGGCCTCCATATAAGTGAAGTTGATTTGACAAATGCCGATTGCTGAACAGATAGAAAGCAGTTGAAACCACTCAATTGTTTTAAGCTCTAGCTTTATTTTTGGCTCGCAATGTGTATTGATGCATCATGCATGAAAAGGTTTAATCAATAATGGTTCGCCAAAGTTGCTCTTCCATAGAAAGTGCAACACTCTTATATTTATTATATTGGCATAACCGGTGGCAAAGAAAGTGACTTAAAAAATATAATATAAAAATTAATGGTATGAGTTCAATGTGCTCCCTCAGCTGTGCTAGCTAAATTGTACAGACCAATTAGAGAAATGACAGAAAAATTAACCACTGTGGTAAAAAATTTAGGGTGAGTGGTATTCCAGGAAGATTTACAAAACAGCACACTTCAAACAGCAAAGTGCTTCACACAAAAATGAACTCAAGTCTAAAGCTGGTTTAATTAAATCAACCAAGTAAACAGAGATAGATAACGTTTTGGAATTATTCCTAAGTAGATTTTTAATCAGTTACATTTACTCCACATAGGCTTGCAACCTAAATAAGTATTCCAAAGTCAACTGCTTACCGCTTGTCTCACGGTCCTAGGAAATCCATCGAGAATAAATCCTGTTTCGCCTTTAGAATGAGCATCTTCAAGACGCTTAGAAAGGAGATCTATGATAATCTCATCCGAGATTAGCTTCCCTTGATTAACAATCTCTGCAAGCTGCATGGTGAAAGGGAATCACATTGTTAAAAGTATTATGACACATTGCTTGACAAAATTTTTACTTTCTCTGTTATGTTGTTCTCTCACTAGAGTAGCTTTGTTGAGCAACTAAGTCAATGCATCTTCCAAATATGCTTTTCTCAGGTTGGATTGTAAATTGATGGTTATGATGCAAATTTACTCATGTTGATATAGTGAAAACTAAAGGATCCTGCATCGACCATAATTACCAATGTGAAAGAAAAAAAAAAAAAAAAAAAAAAGTACTCATGGTCATCGTAAATCAGAAAATTCGCCTAAGATATCAAGTTACTGGTCAAACACATTCATGTAAAACTACTGTCAATCATGTGGACATACTCCTAATTGGATTCACATGTATAATTGGGATAAAAACTAAGAAAGTAAGCCTCATTAAGAAGATGTGCAAGCATGAGCATAACTTATTTTCACCTAAGCAGGTCTGGCAAAATGTGAACGTTTCATTTTCAACCTTTGTGGCAATTTCTAAACTCTGGGACCAAATAACCACAAATCTACAATAATAATTAAAAAAATATATAGAATTCTTATTAGACGATCTTGATTTCATATGACTGATAGTTACCCAACTCAATAGCGGGTAATGGACTTACCATCTGTGACCGAACTTCGGGAAAAAACCTGGAATATGCTAAAGGAGCGTATAACCCCACTTGAAGTAAATCAAGAAAGAAAAGTAATTTATTCTCAAAATTAAGCAAAAGATACCACAATCCACTTGAAGTAAATCAAGAGAGAAAAAACAATTTATTAATCTCAAAATTAAGCAAAATATACCACAATTGAGCATATAAACGAAACCTAGAAGCAATAAAACGACACATCCCAATCTCATGAGCACATAGTAAGCTGGAAAGAGACCTTAGAAGAGAGGGGCCCACTGGACGCCAGCTCGTGGCGCACGAGATCTCCGGTGGCGATGTGGGGAACGCCGAGGAGGCTCGAGAGTCGGGCGGCGTAGGTACCCTTGCCGACCCCCGGGCAGCCCAGGAAAACCCACTGGACATTTCTGTCCTTGTCTTTCTTCGAATTGTCCACACGAAGGGACGAAGAGAGAGCTGACGAGACTCTGTGGAGGTCGGACTCCGTGGATTTGGTGCAGAAATTGTGAAGTGACGCAGCTCTTCGGCAAACAAGGCGGCCGAAAACCGCCATTTAAGATCCAAAAGGAAGACAATTGATTAGTATTTGATTTCCTTTCTGCGAGAAGAAGAAGAAAGAAAGGGAAAGCAGTTATTGAGATTTGAGAGGGACCAATTCCCACGTTATTGAGAGGGTTAACGAAGAACAATTGAAAATTATAAACACGTGGGTCGGCAGACTACGTGGTGTTAGAATTATAGCCAATAACTTAATGTAAATTATAAACTACCCCAAGTACGGAGAAATGTTTTATTTTTATTTTTTATTTTTTGCCAAGATTGGATTTTTGGCAATTAACTTTACTAGTACTTAGATCATGTAAATATGCACAAATGCAAATAAAATTTTATATATTATATGTATATGTAATATATAAAATTGTAAGTTAGATAATGAGCATATAAAATTTTTCAAATTTTATCACTAGTGAAAATGAACGATATAAACATAAACTATTAACTTACGTATTAATCTTTTATATTAATTGCCATAATATAAACTTTAGCAATCTTAGTTGATTATGACCAATTAATTACATAAGAAAATATTAAAATTATTATTATAACAATCATGTACAATATTTTAAGGGGTTTGATTATGCCATAAAAAAATGCTTATAAGCTTGAAAAAAAAAATAATAACTCTAAATAAATAATTATTTTTGTAAAAAAGTTGTACAATATAATATCATTTAATTTGACTTAATGATTAGTTAGTAGTAGTTATTATAATAAAATATATAAGAAAACAATTGCTTAATTAATGAAAAACGTAACAAAAAATGATGGAAAAACGAAAACAATTGTCATAATTTTTTTGCCAACAATTATATGTATAAATATTTTTTTTAACAAATCACCTCAAAGTACCTCTTATATCGTAATTTCGTCTATTTTTTCCACGTCATATAGTTTAAACACAATAAATCATAAAAAAAAGTTGATTACTATTCATGTCTACCATATACTAGTACAATACCAATGTGTTACACGATTACTTGTTAAAAATGTATACTTAAATATAAAAAGTAATAGTACAATACTCATGTATTAATGGGTGCTTGTTAAAAAATGCATACATAAATTTAAAAGTAATAAAAAACAAATATGTTTTAAATATTAAAGATTTTTTTTGAAAAAATATATTATTGTTATTTATATTTAAAATGACACAATCACATATACTATTTAATCATCTTATATTACAATTTTTTTTTTTTTAACTTATATCTTATAACTACTTTGTGATGGATGCTCTATTGGTGCACCCTTATTTTGATTGATTTAGGGTGATAGTGACGGGTTTTGATTTATTGGGGGAGTTGTATGGGAAGGATGTGTTTTTCGGTCCGGCCGTGGGGCATCTTTATTCCGGCCCTTTCGAGGACTACTTGTTGAATGATGATTTCTTTTTAAGGGTATGTGCCTGTGCGTTCCGGATTGTAGCCTTCAGCTTAAGCTTGTTGGCGATCTTCATAGGGCAGGCCATGTGGGTCAGGATCACTCTGTGGAATTGGTGCAACATTCGTTTATCTGGCCTTCTTTGTGCCGAGATGTCACGCGTTATGTTGTTGTTGCGTCTGATAGATTTCGAAGGTGACGTCTAACGCCGATCGTTATCATCCTTTGCGGTTCCCTCGCAACCTTGTTGTGCCATTAGCATGGATTTCGTGTTGGATTGTCGCGCACACAACAAGGCCATGGTTTGATTTGTTGTGGCTGCGTATGGCTTCTCCAAGATGGTCCATTTTATTCCCTGCAAGCGCATGACTAATGTCGTTCATGTGGCACAGCTGTTCTTTCAGGAGGTCTATCGCTTGCACGGTTTGGCATCATCTATTGTGTCAAACCTTTTTTAGTTTCTTTTGGCGTAGCTTGTGGCGCCAAGCTAATACTCATCTCGATTTCAACAGTACATATCATCTGCAGACAGACGGTCAAACTGAGGTCGTCAACATGTCGCTCGGCAATTTGTTTCGTTGCTTGGTTGGCGACAATTTGCGGAGTTGGGATCTTCGGCTTAGTAGGCTAAATTTGCACATAACTCGCCATTAGTTGGGCTTCGCATTTTCTTCCTTTTCAGGTGGTCTATTCGGTTATCCGCGTAGCCCTGCGGACCTGGTGGCCTTGCGGACGCCCTATTGTGTGGAGCGGCGAACGGAGGAGTTCATGGCAGACTTGCATAGGGCTCATGAGACGACTGGCACGAACTTGGAGGAAACGACCGCGCCCTACAAGCGGCAAGCGAATACTCGTCAGCGTCATGTGGAGTTTGATGTCGGTGATTTTGTTTGGGTTGTGTTGACGAAATATCGATTTTCTGCACGAGTAGAACAAGTTGTCAACCTGTAGGATCGGCCCAGTGGAGATTGTTGAGAAAATCGAACCGAATGTCTACCGCCTCTGTTTGTGTTCTCACATTCGCACGTATGATATCTTCAATGCCAAGCATTTAGTCCTATTTCACGGCGATAACTCGAATAAAGACGATATTGCGTCGAATTCGAGAGTGAATCCTTTTCAAGAGGAAAGAATGGTGGATACTAGATTCCGTTGGCCATTTTAGACAAGCAACATCGTTTAGCATCATTAATTTAATTAATTATTTCCTTTAATTTATTATTATCAGCATATTAGATTTGATAGACAATTTTTAATTATTTCTCCTAATTCCTTTTTTCTTGTTAATTAAAATATTTACTTAAGACTTGTAGGAGTTCTACTTAAAAAATCATCTCCTATTGTTATAGTTGGTTGATAGTGATTGAATAAAAAAAAACTCGAGAGTTTTCTCTCAAATCTCTCTCACGTCTTTCGCTACTATCAGTCTATCATACACCAACTACATGCATGAAACATGAAACCATATATAACTTCAAAGAAAATGGCCCAAAAAAAGGTCATTAGATAGGTGTTATTCAATACTAAACCATGGATTCAGCCATTCAGGTCGATCAACAATCTGTAAATTGCGTAAATACAACAACCTTCACACCCTACAAATGGAAAAAACACGCACACTAAAACTGACACTCCAACAAAAGAAAAGGCAAAACAGGACAAAGGAGATGGGGTCGAAACTAAGAGGTGAATAATAAGCGGGTAAAAAAAAGCTCGGAAAAATCACTAAAACGCAAATACAAGAGTATATAATGTTGTCACATAAATCTAGTTCGATCAACAAATGCCACTCAAAGCTAAGTCAAAGATCATATGAATGCATCGTGGGGCCCACTCAGCTGATGTCCTCAGATATTCCATCCCCAGCATGCCTGCAAATATACTAACCAATCAAAACACAGAGATCCCTTTTTTCATATTCCATTAATTCCCAGCAGGCACTATTCAACTACTGACCAAGGTAATGTTGATAAGTTTTGGGCTGAAACAAATCTCAGAGCATCTTTTTTATAATCAATACTATCTGGACTATATGAGCTTACAAAGGATATGATACATGAATGGATTGATCTGAAGAATAAACGAATTGTTTATTTCTAAGGTATGATAGATAAACAAACATTATCATCACTTTTATAAGTGAAACATAAATCAATTATTAGTCAACACAAAATCAACCCTGAAGAAAGCTTTTGAAATCCCATGATTTATTCAATTGATTTTTTTTTTATTTTATTTTTTTGAAATTACAGACTTACAGTAACTAATATTCCATTTGACACCATCAGCAGCAACGTTTTTTCAAGACTTTCACTACAACTAAAGAGTAGCTTTCATGAAAAACATCAAGCAAGAAAAATTCCAGGTTCAAAACAAACCTCCACGAAGTAGTTAAATTACGAGCTTTTCTGTCCAGCTGCAAATTCTCCAGAGCAGCCGAGGCACGGACTACATCTTCAGGAAGCTCATCATTTTCGTATCTCCAATTGTATTCATCTTTTCTATAGCCAGACATAGACGAGCCAGCTCGACGATCTGAGAGAAACATATTTAAAAATTATAAGAAAAAAAAAGACTGTTGTAGGTAGGGCTGTTATCGAACCGAACCGAACCGAGCTTAAGGTTTTCGAGCTCGAGCTCGAATTCGATTAATTTTCGAACATGTTCGTGTTGTTCGTTTAGTAAACGAACAAAATATTTCGTTCGAGTTCGTTCGTTTATTGGTTCGAAACGTTCGTGTTCGTTCGTTTATCTAGTCGAACTTGTTTGCGAACTGTTCGAATTGTTCGACAAGTTCGTGTTCGAATTGTTCGACATGTTCGTGTTGGTTAACTTTTTATTTTTTAATTTTAATGCCATATAAGTTATTTTATTTAATATTTAATATATATTCATATTTATATTCATATATTATATTATAGGATGTGGTTCAAATGAGAACTAAGTCTTAGTGTGAGAACCGTGAGAACCGTGAGAACCGCTATTATTAATTGTGCGTAGTGCTATGATTGATTGTTTTGGTGCTATTTTTAACTAGGATGAATTTTATTAAAAATAGCATATGTAAAAATGATAGCATCGTCTAATGTGAAAAACAACATCATACATAATTAAAAATAGCATCAAATACGGTTCTCACACCAGGACTAGTTTTTATTTGAACCAGCTCCTTATATTATATATGTATATACTATATATAATATATAAAATTATAAAATATTTTAATTTAATTTAATATTTAATATATATTCATATTATATATTATATTACACATGAATATACTATATATAATATATAAAATTATAAAATATTTTTTTTGTTCGCGAACGTTTGTTTAGTTCGCGAACATGTTCGTGTTCGTTCGATAACTCAACGAGCGTAATTTTATGTTCGTGTTCAGTTCGAATGCTTAACAAACGAGCTGTTATCGAACACGAACAAACTCGAACGAGCTTTGTTCGCGAACGTTCGGTTCGAATAACAACCCTAGCTGTAGGAATATAACATCAGTTACAGTGACTACTTACCAGAAGACTGTGACGAAGGAAGAGGCCTGTAATGAGAACCGAATGAACCATAAAATACCAACCGAAACTTCTAAACCAAGTTATTGAAGAGGAAAACGAGCAAAAAAAGATTATTGACAATATACCTTCCTAATGGAGGTAAACCTCCAGCAACTGATGTTGATGAAGGTCTCCTCACGTTACGAGCTTCCAAATTTGAAAGAGATTCGACATCTGATGTGGTTAATCTCCTGTTGCTACTCCTTCCTTGAGATAAATTCTGCAATTGCACGTGTCAAAATTGAGATGGAACACTGATGTTTCTATAAAAGAACTTATATGATAAGAATATTTATTCTACAATCAATGATGTCAGTGTAATGCAAGATACTAAAGTACTTCGGGAAAATGAACGTGCGCGCAAGAAGAGCACACACACACACACGAGCATTAGCAGGCAAAAACAGAGGATATTGAAGTTTATCAAACCGAAAATAAAATAAAATAATGATAGCAGAGTTCACAATGAAAATTAGAATTTCCTCGAACCTCATACTTCAAGAAACCCTCAAGAACATCCAAAAGCAATGGTCCACTGTCCCCATTCCGATTAAGGTCATATCCATTCTTGCTGCTAAATTCTTTTAACTCTGATTTCCAGGATTCTTTAGGCTGAAAATTCACATTTAAGTTAATAAAATGCACATCATACAGAACAAGTGGCAAGTTGCCGACTAAATACCAAATTACACTCTGGCAAGTAAACTTTCAAGGTGTGGTTTAATTGAGCCCAATCGAGATATTCACAAATCAATGCAGTCAGAAGCCTTCCTGCAAAACCACATAGATAATAAAAGAATACAAGTTAGCTCATTGAATCTCACGAAACCTGACACCTTCTGTTTGGCTTCTAATGCACAATTTAGATAATAACAGAAAAGATAAAACTTCTACAAAAAGGTGCAAAACCAGGAACAAGTATAGTATCGTGTCTTATAGAGAGAGGACGAACATAATAGAACTCAAATACACGGAACATATCTCTATCTGAGGCTAATATAGAAATATAATAGGATGACGCCAAAGAAGTATGACTAGCACATACTCATAGGACGCAAAAAACAGAAAAACAAAAGCAAAAATAGTGAGACTTGAAAAACCTGAAGGAGAATTGTGGAGTTGCTTTGCACGGTCATTGCAGCTGCCCAAAAGGGCAGGGGGAAGTCCTTCATCTTTTTCTACCACTCTATCTTCCTCTTCTATTGCTTCAAACACACTAGCTCTTAGTTCAGCCTAGAAACCAAGAAAATCACAAGCTTAGCTTCAAGTTTGATTGTTTGAAACAAAAAACTCTAGTTTCATTTTTTTCAGAAGATTGGCAGTCCGAGCATATATATATATATATATACATGAAGGTTTACAGAACTCCATTTCTAGTTGGGTAATATTTCCAACTACTGATAAATAATAATACATGGCAAAGGTCCAAATATAAAATAATATTAGGAACATTATAACCCTTGGACAAAGTCCCCTGCAGAAAATTCGAATCATGATACAACAATTATAACCAGCTGCAATCAAACTCCCGGATCCAATTACGTGTAAGAAGAAATGTTAAAACTGAAAAAATAGCAAAATCAAGAAACGTCATTTAAAACCATATTTTTATAACCCAGCAACAAAACCCAAGAATGCCCTCTCCATTCAAATCTGCCCATCACACAGAAATAGCATTCTTCATTTACCAATCTTTAAAGTTTAAAGGGTCCAAATCTGAAGCTACTGTATACGTGTGAAATCAATTGTAACAGAACCAGCACAAAAGGAACCCTCAACCCCAACCAACAAACACAACATGAACAAAAATCCATCTTCCTCAAACTAAGAAAAGTGAACAAACAAATAAGAAAAGGCCAAATTATAACAGAAGAACAAATGGAAACCCGATTAAACAAAAAGTACGAAAAGAAAGCGGCAATGCTAACACGGATCTTGGCAAGGACGCCTTTCTTCTCGAGAGTACGTGTAACCAGGGTTTTCAAGTCCATCATTTCTCTCGTATAATCGTCCATCTTTCTGAAAAATTACTGAATTGTTGAGCCCTTCTTCTGAGATTGACAATTGAAGGGCCACCTCAGTTTAATTCGTCTTATTTTCGAGTTTTGGGGGTTTAGGTGTTTCGGATTTGAACAGAGTTCGAGCTGTGAGAAGCAATGGCTGTTGGGTTGGTGTGATAATTGGTAATGAAAAATATCAATGGTTTTTTAATGGTAAAAACGGGATCTGGAGTTGAATATTGCTAATTGACATTTATGTCCTCCTGTCTTCCTCTCGTGTATTACCTTTTCATCTTTTCTTCTCCTTTATAACTTTTTTTTTTAAACGATATATTAGATTAATAAAAAAACATAATGAATAATCAAGCAGCCATTCAACTAAATCTAAAAGAGACATACACAAAGGTAGCTCAGAGACTTATACTAACATACCTATAAAACTAGACAAAATAAACTCCCACTATGGGAGAATCGAATTTCTAAGCAGAAGACTAAAACAAAAAGACCAACAAGGCAACTAAAACACCACACAAAAACTAACATTAGTAATACTAAAATAACACCCTCCTCTCGCGGCAAGCAAAACGCAACAATCCATGGCTCGACACCTGGAGACGACCGCACAAAGGAAGAATCTCAGCCAAGATCTGAATCAGAAACTCCAGCAAACGGCTAACTGGAATCGTAGACGGATCAAGCTCCTCCCCCGAACGGCTACCCCAACCCAATTACCGGAGGACCACCCCTTCCTCCCACCCACTAACCAGCGACCCTAGCCCAACCACAAGTCGCACCAGCCAAAATCAACTCCCGGCACACATCAGCACCGGGAAACAGAAATAGAGGAGAAAAGGACCATACCTCAACCCCGACCCACTCACTCGGCAGGGCCAGCCGATCGACCCAATTTAACACCCACCGGTACCCGCTTCACCACCCATAGACGACCGGCGAGTACGACGAAGCTCTACATCAGGTAGGGGATGACGACTCCTAATGGAACGAGCTGCTCGGGCTGGTGATGACCGAATTCATAGCACCTAGGATTGTGCAGTACAAAAGGGGTGAAAACTCGGCATAAACGACGGCGACGAAGGTTCTGATTTAGGGGAAACGATTTTTAGTGAGAGAATATGCTTTTTATTTTTCCTTTATAATTCAGTTTTCGAATTTGCATCAAACTATTTCAATTGACTCAATATTTTAAAAAACAAGTTCGAGTTATTGTTTTATTTTCGCCCCAACATCTTTTTATTGGTCACAATGCCAAATTTTGAATAGAAAATCTCCTTTTATTTTAAATGAAAAGTAGGACTCAACTTTATGATGAAGCAACTATTATTTTAAGATGAAATAACTATTTTCACCCTGTTTTAAAGATGGATTAAGATTTTCATATTGCCAAATAATATACTAATTTTTTCACCCACGAATGCGAAACAAATTATGCGACAGACGTCTATAATTGATAAATTTCAAGTGCGAGATAAATTATGCAATAAACTACCCAACAGACAGGCAAAGATAATCGATAAAAGTGCAAAAAAATATGCGATACAATATGCGACAAGCATGCGAAAATAATTGATAAACTGCAAAATGTTTATGCGATAAACAGGCGAACATAATTGATAAAATGCGAAAAAAATTATGCGATAAATAATGTAACATATAATCGAAGATAACTGATAAAGTGAAAAATATTTATGCCATTATGCGAAAGAGAAGAGAAGATAGTTGATAAAATAATTTATGCAATAACTATGCGAAAGAGAGGAAAAGATAATTGATAAATGTGAAATATTTATACCATAAACTACGTATGCGAAACGTAGATAATTGAAAAGTTCGAAATATTTATACGAAAAATATGCAACAGACAGACAAAGATAATTGATAAAGTGAGAAATATTTATGCGACAAATATTCGAAAGAGAGGAGAAGATAATTGATAAAGTGAGAAATATTCATGCGACAAATATGCAAAAGAGAGGAGAAGATAATTTATAAATGCAAAATCTATATGCAATAAACTACGCGACAGACATGTTAATATAATCGATAAAGTGCGAAATAATTATGTGATACGATATGCGACAGACAGACGAAGAAAATTAATAAAATGCGAAGCACATTATGTGATAAACGATGCGACTGATAGACGAATAAAATTGATAAAGTGTGAAACAGATTATGCGATAAACTATGCGACATACAGCCGAATATAACTGATAAAGTACTAAATATCTATGCAGTAAACTATTCGCCAGACAAGCAAAGATAATTGAGGAAGTGTAAATTACTTATGCGATAAATTATGCGACAGACAGACATAAGCAGATAATTGAGCAAGCGCAAATCACTTATGCGATAAAATATATGACAAACAGTCGAAGATAAATAAGCAAGTGTGAATTACTTATGCGAGAAACTATGTGATAGACAGATGAAGTTCATTGAGCAAGTGCGAATAACTATGCGATAGACAGACGAAGATAATTGGTAAAGTGCGAAACGTATTATGTGATGAATTATGAGACAGACAGACAGACAGATGAAAATAACTGATAAAGTGTGAAATATTATGCGAATAACTATACAACATACAGACATACAAAGATAATTAATGAAGTGCGAAACAAATTTCCAACTCACCTAGACTATTGATTCAGCACAATGAATCTCACTTTTTAGTGAATCAAAGAAATAATTACTAAGTGCATGTGTCTGCTATTATCTTACAACTTAAGAGTACGCGGTAATTACAGATATCTAATTTATTTACTTGGTGAGTATAAAATAATCTTATCATCTGCATGCCCGTTCAGTACACTCTTAGTGTATTAGTGTAATTCATCAGTCAAGACTAACCGATCCAAATTATACGACAACCTTTCTCGATAGCATGTTCGATTCCATCTAAGTTGTAAACCAGTCTTTATGTTTTACAAGTAACTGATAATATGATTTTCTGCATATCCGTGATGAACCATATTTATCTAAATTGTAAAATAACAAAATGTAGAAACATTTAGTTAAACATGATTCTCATTTAAATGAAAATAGTATTCATAACAAAAAACAAGCTTTTAGTATAAACACTAACAACAACAACAACAACCTTAATGATATATATCATTACTTGGAACATATCTCATCTTATAGGTTAAGATTATAAAGGCTTTCCAGGGACGATTGTATATAAATCAAAACCGATTTTGATTGATTTTGAGTTTAAACGGAATTGATTTTAAACACAGTTGATTGAGTGGAGGATTGAATGAGATTTTGACTCTATATTTAAATAATATTTAGAATGTAATGATTAAAGTTGATATGATGTAAAAGAAGAAAAGAAGTTATGTAAAATGATAAATAATTAAAAATATGGAAGTAGACGAATACTAAATTAAACTTGATGAAATGCGTTAAGATGATTAATTGATATTATTAAATTATATTGATAGTATTAAGGACAGTTAGGTTGTACTAAATTTGATTTGGATTTTGAATTAAAATAGATAAAAAAAATTATCCATTCGGTCTAAATCAATTTTAATCTATAGCCAATCGCCCCCTCAATAACTCGAAAAGCTACACGATAACTAATCATTCTCATTGTCTTGAAATGTTGTTGTAAGTTCAGGTCTTCTGATAAGGAAAAGTCAGCAAACATACTTGAGCACAAACTAGAACAAAAATCCAAACAAAAATCCACAAAGCATCTTATATTATATGTAAGACTAAGAGCAAACAAAACCGCAAGCAGATTCAAAAGGATTAATACCCCATAAGAGGGGCAAAATCCCAAGCAGGTATAATATTTTTTCAGTAACGAAGCAATTTACAGAAAAAGCTTCAACAAGCTCCATAAGCTCTAATAAAAAAATCCTGTTTAGCTGGAGCTATACCTGATCTGCATTAACAAGAGCTGCTTTAGTTAGATACAAATTACACAATGTCTTCCAGTTTACAGCTTAAGTCCCCTTTTTGGCTTACATATCTCACAATCAATTTCACAATCTCATCCTGTCAATAGGTTGAAAGATATAGCTTTAAAAACAGTGCACACGGATATTTTCTGTTTTTCATCTAAGGGCAAGCAAAATTTAGCAGCAGAACCACGTAAGATATAACCTTCAAAACAGGGATTCAACACAACAAGGTTACACAAATGCAGATTTTAAATTACACATAATTCATTACCAATAAAATCTATCGAGCTCATACTATATGCATTAGATCAAAGGTACCATACCTAAACAGGTCTTGGCAGTCTTAAAGAGTAAATATAAAAACCATTTAAACGCTGCATACTCTAAACTAATCCAACCCGACACCACATATGATAAGAAAATGGTAAGCTGTTTGAATCATTAAGAAATTATCCAATGGACAATGGGTATAGCTTAACAAGAAAATACAATGATAAGCTTATCAGGCACTTGGAGAATCACAGCCCAGAACTGCTAAATTCACTTGAACTGCTAAATTCATAGTACAAGGTGATCGTCTGGATAGAGTTAAGTTTACAGTAAATTTCAAAATCTTGCAATCTATTCTTGAATCATTTTGGAGGATTTAAAATGCATTGATTCTAAGCTGAATCATTTAAAGCATTCATCAAATTTGCCCCCATATAATTCACCAGTTAGAAAAACAACAATAGCAAGTAGCTTAAAATAATATCCACACATGCTCAACTGATTTTTTGCTACCTTTAACTACAAATTCTATCTGCCCCAAATTTCAGAGCACATGATATACTCAACCAGACAAAGATCAGATCATAAATTATACAACAATGACAAGTCCAAGAAAAAATGAAGAGAAAACAGGATTTGAATTGCAGGCCCATGATAGAACAATCACCAATTGTATTATCAATTACACAAAAAGAACNTTTTGAAAAGAAAAAGAAACAAGAAAAGAACCTTGCTCACCATTAATGAAAGAAGAGAAAACACCCTTATTGTCCAGCATCTTCTTCTTCAAGCTTCTTGCAATAAGCTTTAAGCACCATAACCAAATCCCTAGCAGGCGCCTGAATTGTCCCTACAACAGCAGAAGCTGGTCCCTTTATAGCCCCCAAAAGCTGCGAATAAATCTCGGCCCGCGTCGGCAAATTCTCCAGCGACTTGAACTCCTCTGGCCCGTAGAACTTACCCTCGAAAACGGCACCCGTGAAATCATTATCCAATTTCTTCTCCTTCTGGAAATCCCTATACGGCTTCAGAGCCGCCGGGATTTCCTCGGAGTGGACGAAGAGATAGGCGTTCATGCCCTTCATACAGGGCTCGAGCGCCTCCCATTTGGTGCCCTCGATGGCCTTGAACACGAGGGTGTTTTTAGCGACGATAAGCTTGGAAGATTCTGGAAGCTGATTTCTGAGTTCCCAGAACTGCTGGACGGTGAAGCCCTTGTAGCCGATGCTAGCGATGAGGTAGCAGTTCTCGAGTTCCTGCTTCACCTTCTCAATTGTCTCTTCCTTCGTGGTGCGGCTGATGGTGGCCCGGATTTTGGGTAGGGACAGAGTTTTGGGGGGGAATCTGGGTTGGTGGCGGGGTGCGGCAGTGACGAGGGGGTTTATGAAGTGGCTTTTAAGGGAAACAGCGGCGTAGGACGGCGGAGGTGGGCGTGAGGTGGGGAGGGAGAAGAGAGTGGCCTCCATTGTTGAGTGGATTGAGAGTGAGAGGAAGAAGATCGGTTCAGTACCTTATCCAGGGCTTGTGAATAACACCAATTTGTCCCCTTTTTTTTTATTTTTTTACTTTTATAAATTTCGCACAATAAAAACACATAATTACAACTAGGGACGGGATTGTAGACAAATCCTTACAACTAGATAACAACTATAATTAACCAATCAACTTCTAAAAGGAGACCACGTGAGACTGGGAGCCTAAGAAGACGACACTAACGCACCCACGAGACAAACACACTAAACAAAACTAAACAACTACAAAGAGAGAGATTTCAACTCAAGAGAATCAACAGCAAAAATAAGAAAAACAACCACAAAACTAAAACAAAACACCTAACACAGTCACAACATATAACACAAATATACAGAATAACACCTTCCTCAACGTTGGCGAAACAAACCGCCATACACCGGCCCAACACCCAGAGACAATCGCCCACTCAGGAAGGACAACAACCTAAGTACTGCTCCAAAAATTGCAGTGTAGTCACGACTAGCTGGAACCGCATTAGACGGCCAAAATCTCCCTCCTCCTATTTTGCTACTATTTGAAATTTAATTATCTCTATTTTTCCTAGTCGGATTGCTCACCTTTTCTCGGCTCGGCAGCGGAGGTTTGACTCGCCGATGCCGTTTCTCGCGTGTCCCTTTTTTACCCGGCGCTGATGATCTTTGGAGACCATATGTGGACTAAGAATCGCCTCCTCATCTGTCTAGGCGGCTCGAGTTTGGTCGCAGTTTTTTAGTGTGCGTATGCTGGTCTCTTGGGCTTATGTGTCGTTTGTTGGAGTACGTATATAGTTGTACTAGTGCGTATCCCAGTTTTTAGTGTGGGTATGCTGGTCTCTTGGGCTTATGTGTCGTTTGTTGGAGTACGTATATAGTTGTACTAGTGCGTATCCCGTGCGATGCACGGGTAAACAATATTAGTTAATGATTATAAATTAAAGATGAGGTTAAATAATATTAACTAATAATTATAAATTAAAGATATGAACTTAATATTTAGCATAATTTATCGTATATGAGTTGTAAACAATATATAATTATCTTGTATAAAAGAATTTGAAAAAATGTATGTTTAAAGTATTAAAAACGTCTAAAATATTATATAACATATGTAAAAGTATCTAAAATTTTAAATATCATTATTGAAAGATGTGGAGTCATTTAAAATTTTTTTAAACTATTTTATAAAAAAAAACATGCCTAAAACTATTTATATTTGACATATGTATACGTATATGTGTCTGTAATGTGTACATAGATAGAATGTGTACAAAATTGTCTAAACGTTTAAAATTATATAAAATATTATGAGTCTAATAAGAGATATTGTCTCGCGAAACGAAGTAAAAAAAAGCAAAGCAAGACAGTGAGATGATATCGATAATTATAACATAACTTCCATGTAAATTATAACAAATAAAATAGAATTTTATATCTAAAATTACCCTTCTTTATCTCTTATTCTCTTTTTATGTAATACAAAATCTTATATCACATACGTAAAAAGTGTTCAAAATATTTTACATTATTTTTGAAATATATGTGAAGTCACCTAAAATTTTTCTAAACTATTTTGTAAGAAAAACAATTTCTTAATCTAGAGAATATGTAAAAATTTGTCTAAATATTTTTAAAACATTAAGAATACCTAAAGTATTATATAAAGTGTGTAAAAGTATCTAAAATATTATATATTATTCTTGAAAAATATGAAATTACCTAATTTTTTTCTAAACTATTTTATAAAAAAAAAATCTAAAATCACTTAAAGTTAATATTTCTCTCTCTATATATATACACCTTAACGAATGTGTAAAAAAAATTGCTCAAACAACATGTTTAAATTATATATAATATTATATATAAAATATATTTAGAGTTATATCCACTATTATATATTATAGTCTAAAAAACCGTTGGTTTAACAAACATTAATAATTTTAAGCAAAAATATTAGTAATTACAAATACCATAAAAAAATAATTAGACAATAACATGCTCTAATTTTTTTATAGTAGATACCCTAAAAAAATTTTATTAGACAATAACTCGGACTTATATTTTGGAGAATTGCTTTTTTATATAGTAGATACCCTAAAAAAATATATTAGACAATAACTCGGACTTATATTTTGGAGAATTGATTGAGCAAGGTATTCATGATTTTAAATAAAATTTATTAGACAATCACTCGGACTTATATTTTGGAGAATTGATTGAGTAAGGTATTCATCATTTTAAATAAAATCCGCATGGAGTTTTGGAGAGGCCGTTTTTCTTATTATTAAATAACTGTTAAAATTTAATCTATAAGATTTTTTAATTTGCGAATGATTGAAAATCAAAATCCGGTATTATTATTTCTTAATATAAAATAAGTTTTATATTAAGGAGAATTAATGGGATAAGATTTTTTATTATTATTTCTTAATATAAAATAAGTTTTATATTAAGGAGAATTAATGGGATAAGATTTTTTAATAGGATAAAATTTTCTAACGCAAAATCAGTGCATTGGTCAATTACAAAATAACAACATCCCAAAAATCTTGGAAAGCATTAATTGCACGGGGAAGTTTTAAAAAAATATTTATTACCATTAATGGCAAGTAATTAATGCAAAACTTGTTGACTAAGATTTTGACTTACCATTTTTAAAAAATAGTAATTCTTATTTTATATATATAGATATAAATTGTTTTGTGTTGTATGTTTATTGCCAAGGGGAACAACAAATAACACCTAAAAAATTTATGGAGCGTATTAGTTGTATTGTTTTGTTCCCTTCGTATGTATAATGTTGTCTATTGATAAAAGATTATTATTTAAAATTAAAAAAATATAAAATATTATCTACAACTCATAATTTTGTTATCAATGCAATTTGATTGTATTTGTAATTATATTTTATATTTTTATGTAGTCATTCATCTATTATTTTTTCAAATTTCTTCAATTTTGAAATATTCAATGATATAAAATATAACTTAATTTGCATAGCCAAAATATTTTCAAACTTTATAAATTATAATGATTATTTTTTATCATTATTAATAATAACATTCGTTTATATTTTTGTTTTCAACGTCATCCAATACATTCAATCTCCTTGTATGCTTTATTTTGGTCCAAACACACAAGGCCCATAATGGCTGCTTTAACAGAGAGAGTTGGTGCAATCCCTTAAAAAAATATCATTGGTTTTGGGTCTCATTTTACTTACGTGGTGGCATGTAAATAGACCCAAGTCTTAAATGACATTGATAAAATTATATAAAAATTATGTATTCCACTCCAATGCAAAGAGACGGGTCTAAAATAGACTTAAGAGCACCCACAATGCTTTAGGTCTCTTTTTGCATATGTGACAAATAATAAATAGGCTTAAGTCTATAATGACATAGACAAACCCATGCTAAAAAATCTAAAATTTATTCAATGCAAAAAAAAAAGTATTAGGTCTAGAATACCTAATAACCAATAAAAATATAATAATAGTATTTGATTGCTATTGTAAGGTTAACACTTGGGTCCAAAATAGACCCAAGAGTGGATTTGATTTCTTTTCTTTATTGCCACATAAGCTAGACTAGGTCTATCTTGGTCTATAAAAAAGTGTTTCACAATGCAATTAAAAATAAACTTGGTCTATCTTATGTGGCAATAGAAAAAAAGAGACCAAGCTCACTCTTGAGTCTATTTTAGACCTAAGTGTGAACCTAACAATCATCAATTAATACACATATTTATTTATTTATGTTTTTATTGATTGATATGGGTTGTAGACCTAGTCTTTTACTTTTGCATTGGAAAGCTCTTTGGTTTTTTTTACTTGGGTGTGTCAATGCCATTTATGACCTAAGTCCAATTATATGCCACACATACAAAAAGAGACCAAAGCATTGTGGGTGTTCTTAAGAGGAGACCGGGTCTCTTTTTCTTGCTGCCATATCAGCAAGACTCAATCCACTTTCTCTTGTATTGGAGAACATATTTTTTTAGGCTGAGTCTATTTCAAATGCGGCATGTAATTTTTTCTTAATGAACCCAAAACAATGTAAATGCTCTTACAAGAGCATCCACAATGCTTTGGGTCTCTTTTTGTATCTGTGGCATATAATTGGACTTGAGTTTTAAATGACATGGACAAACCCAAGTAAAAAAACTCAAAAACTTTGCAATGCAAAAATAAAAAGACTAGGTCTAGCATACATGCCAACCAATAGAAATGTTCTAATATATTTTATTCATTAAAAAAAATTAAATTAAGAACAAATGATGAGTGTTTGGGTTTGTACTTGAGTCCAAAATAGACCCAAGTGTGGACTTGGTCTCTTTTTTTCATTGCCACATAAGGTAGACCATGTCCACTTTTAATTGCATTGGGAAGTATTTTTTTATAGACTAAGTCTATTTTCTATGTGGCATGTGATTTTTTGTTAAGAGACCCAAAGCATTGTGGGTGCTCCAAGTAAATGAAAAGGAATCTTCACTGTATTTGCGG
>BKCP01009626.1:867691-885194 GCA_008636005.1 Striga asiatica
CTCTCTCTCTCTCTCTCTCTCTCTCTCTCTCTCTCTCTCTCTCTCTCTCTCTCTCGACCACTGACTCCATGCTACCATAGTTGATTGGCACATGACCTCCCATGCTTTTTCTTCGACCTCTTCCTCTCCTTCGTTTTCTTCATCCTCTTCCTTTGAGCTTATTCCCCAGCCTACTCGTTTATCCTCCCGACTTCTTCACCTGGTCGGCGAGCCTGAGGAGGACGTTGTCTCTCCTCTTCGACATATTTTTAGGACTAACTCCCATGAAAAATTCATTAATGTGGTATTGATCTTATCCGTTAGTCTCAAGTTTTATCGAACGGTCCTGATCGACCTATTTGCCTCCAGGTAGATCTTCCATCAAGTTATCAGAGAGCCTAGATCGACATGTTGCTGGATTGGTTTGCTTGTGGGTCATCATCGACCTGGTGCTTTATCGACATTTGATCTCCTTGTTGTCTGACCTACCTGTAGGTCTACTCGAACCGGTCGAATTATAATTAGGTCGCACACGACCTAATATCTTAGTAGGTATCGCATATCATGTACTGTAACGCCCCGTTTTATTTTAAAGGATTTACCAAATTTATTTATAAATATCAAAGTTAATTTTTCGCAAAATTTCAATTTAAAACTTTAATATTCAAGGGGCGCTACTTAACTACCAAAAACAATTAAACAATTTAAACAACTAAGAAAGATCTACACATGTATAAAACTAACAGTTCAAGATAAAATCCAAAATATTCATAAGTCTCAAACCATTCATGCATAATCAAATACTTCAACAGAAATTCAATGGTCTAACCAAAATGTTCAAAATAAATAAGGCAGAAGCATAATTATTCCAAGTTAAACAAATGGTCTATCGAGATAATAAAAAGCGGAAGCAAGTAACACACAATTCTAACGACCACCACTCGATCGTCTCTCGCTACCGCCACCAACCAATGCTCAACCTAAAAAGATAGGAAGAGGAACAAGAGGACAGAAAAATAAATGGGGGTGAGTACAACCATCATACTCACCATTACCGCACAGTATATTTCGCATAAAGATCCATAACTATCGCAACAAACATTTGTACGAAATATTAAGTGCGATAAATGTAGATTCAACACAAATGAACCCACCTGGTAGCGATCGAGTCAAACACAAAATAAATGGTAGGCAGCGAGGTCGACTCGTCAAACACCTACATTAGTAATATAGCCTTATTAAAGACTATTCTATAACCACCAAGTCTAATTAAGTCACATAATCATTTAAGCACGCATTAAAATAAGGGAAAACACGTTTTCGAAAATATCACATAAGTTTTGAAAACTTGACCCGGGCAGCGTTTAAAATCGACATAACTCTCAGCATATAACTCATATGAACATGAATCAAGTTGCATTGGAATCTTAAGATATGAAACTACAACTCTTATGAAGACACTGAAAGCAAATAAGGTCATTAACAGGTAATAAATCGACAAACATTAAAATTTGAGTCACAGTCCAAAACTGGGCAGTTAGACTTGACCAGACTTCAGTATTTACCATATAACTGGAGCTACAGGCATGCTATTAATGAAATTTAAAAATCACATGATAGATAACTCAAATGTCTACAACTTTGATGAAGATCATATTGGCAAATAATCACATTAACCATGATTTCAAATACAAAACATGTGACTCAGTAAATCTGTCAAAACTAGTATAATGAACATGGACAGCACCTCAGTTTTTAACCTTTATCTTGATCTACAGACCTCCAAATGATAAGGTTCAAGTTTCAAATTAAACCTTAGGAATGCATCTACAACTTTCATTCAGAACACAGAAACATATGAGCTCATTTGGATAGTGAAAAATCGGTTAACATACATTATCAGATTTATGTCAAAGTGGTAAACCTTAACTCATGCATATCTAACTTCATGTGAACACCATTCAAGCTACAGAGCACATATCAACATGAAATTTATCTCATTTGAAAGTTAAGAAACAAATCTACAACTTTCATTAAGAGTGTAAGTTCATACAAGCACCTTATGATATGAAAAACAGGTCATACATTATATACATTTAAGCTACCGGATAACAGGAAAACTAGACGCGCACAAATTTTGTAAAAATCATAACTTTTCCGATATAGCTTCGAATCGAGAAATTCTAAAGCCCAGATTTATTAAACTGGAAACACTACAATTCTCATGAAGGTCACAAATTCAAATAACCAGCCTCTGATGGCTTAAAATGCAGCACAACAGAACAGTGAAAATCATGATTCCACATAAAATGACAATCATATGCATTTTGAATATTCGAATCTCAACCTCGGTTCATATGACGACTCGACAGCCCATATTTTCACTTATACCTCAGCAACAAATGAACATATTGAGGATCTCATAGCGACTAATGACGTTTGATAAATTTTAGACGAGCAATTATTTAAATCGAGCATGTAGACATCAACACACATAAATTTTACGAACGTCACACATAATATCAACGATTGACGAGTTTAGCAAAACGGATTTACCGAACACCAAAGGGGGATAGTCGAGCTTCGATTTCAGAGTTCGGAAACGACAAATCCTACGGGCGGGGAAGATCGTCCGCTTGACTTGCTCGACGTTGACGGCGGCTTGCTCGATGAAGGTGATGACCGAAGGTTCGTGCTCGCGGGACGAACGAGTGAAGGTCGTCGATCGTGGTGGTGGCCGGCGCTGCTGCGTGCGGTGGAGGAGCGCAGGCGGGTGGCGGCTGCTGCGAGCGGGTGGAGGAGCGGGGGGGAGGATGGCTGGGAGTCTTTGCCGGCGAAAAAGAAAAATGAGAGAGTGAGAGATAGGGAGAGACCGAGAGAGGGATTGAAATGAGCAATGAAGGAGAAATGAGAGTGGGGGGTTTCACCTTTCCTATAAGCACAAATTCAAGATTGTAACTCCCATCTCAAAATTGGAAAGTGCATGGAGAGGGGGTTGATTAGCATCAAATGTGGGATAGTGTTTAACCTTTCAAATTTCAAAAATTTTAATATCATGCCCATGCATGCACAAAACAGAGAAAGAGGGGGTTACGGAAATAAAAATCTCATGACTTTGAATGAGATTGAATAAGGCTAGAATCAAGGGATGACATATTTTTTTGAATTTAAATTCAAAAGTTCAAAACAAAGGCTCATGCATGCACAAGAAAGTCAGGGGCGACGGGCCGGATTTTTCATGCGGGGCGGTTCGGCTGGGAGGAGAAAAGGGGCGGCCCGGTTCGATAAAAATAATACGCATACTTGCTCGGTTCGAAGGCTCATTTATTTAATATTTTTTTCGATTCAATCGAAAATAAAATAAATAATCCTATTCGGCTCGACATTAAAATTAATACAATTTAGCATAATCGAAATAAAATTATCGAGCCCGAATAATTAATTCGAAAATAAAATAAATGTCAAAATAATAATATCCAATTATTTCGGAACAAATGGCGTAGAGAAAATGATCCCAAAATGACTACGGAAAAATAATCAAAATCGGCCGGTTCTCTTGGGCTCGACTCGAAAATTATTCGAGGCTCGGTTCAACGTGGCGAAATTAAATCCGGCTAATACATAATACGCATAATACTTATTTAATAATAATAATAATAATAATAATAATAATAATAATAATAATAATAATAATAATAATAATAATACAGATACATATTTAGGCAATTAAATACACACACGTTTATTTATCTATAACAACAAACAATTAAGGCAGTTACGAGCACAAATAAAATAAATAAATTAATTCGGATAAATATAATAAATAATAAAATAATCCCATTATTATTCATAAATTAACGGGGCATTATACGAAAACATAAGATAAAATATTATGCACTATAAATTTTTGAATAAGAAGAATAATATATTGATTATGAGGTTTGCATGGAACATTGACCATATAATTGGTATACAACATTGAATTTATGCAAATACTAACATAATAATGTACAAATGAAAGCGTAAGATATTAAATAATATGTACGAAAGAATACACAAGATAAAATATTATACAGATAAATTTTTGAATGTTTTGGAATTGGTTTTTTATTTCGATTTTTCGGTTCAGTACGGTTAATTTTTGTTTAATCCGATTTAGTTTGTTTTCCAAACGAATATTTTATAAATCTTCATAACGATAAAAAAAATTCAGGATTGTTCAATTAAAAAATAGACAAACAATCAACGGATATTTTTTTAATTTATCTCTTTCCTCTCATTTTTGTTTATGAATTTTACCGTCGAGATGGAGTGCCAAAATTAACCCTCCCTCTACTTGGAAAATGATGTCACGCTTGATGTTTTTTATCCTTATTAATAAGAATCATATTGTGTTCTTGTTGACCCTCGGCAATAAAAAGAGGTCTGTGATACTTGATCTATGATTCTATGATAAAGATTATGGTATTTTGCTTCAATTTCGGATCGTATTCGCCTATGTGCATATATAATAATACACTAATCTATATATATATATATAAAGAATAATCATTTATAAAAAATAGTAGCAAAAAAATCAATGATTTTATTTGGAAACTTTTTAAATATATGCATTAATTATTTTAATATACACATTTCCAAATCAGATATAATTAAAAAGATTCTTTCCTTCAATAATAAACTATAATTTGATTTTTCATGATTGGTGTTTATAATATTTTGGTCAACATAAACATGAAAACAAATTTTAAGTCTTAACCATATTATTAATTTTTTTTCACAAATGTTGACTTTCATCCTAAACTATTTATAAACAATCGTAACATGTTAAATAATTCTCCCTCTAACTAATTAGCCGAAATCAAGTTGGTGAATTAATATTTTTCGATAATATTTTTTAACCTTTATTTAATTATATAAAAAAATAATTTTTTAAATTAAAATAATTTACCATTTAAGAGATAATGATCACATCATTAAATAAATTATTAATGACTAAATAATAAAATTAAAATATATGAATTATTCTTTACATTTTCAACAATTAATTTATTTGTATATTATTATCAACCATGATAATTTTATTATTATTATTTTTTATTTTTATTTGTTTCTGTAATGAATTTATTGTAAAATATATATTTATATTGCATAGTATGGTAAATAAACTAATAAAGTCTTAGGATGCAAATTAGAAAAATCTCTTGATTATGTAAGGGTTTATTATTTGACAATTTGCTAAATCAAATTTTTTTAATTATTTTGAGAAAATTAAATTCTGAAAAACATGTGTATGTACTTTGTAAACATTTATACACAAAATTTTACTTTAAACTTCATTGCATAAACTAAGAAGAAGAAGACTACTTCTATAACCTTTATAAATAATAATAATAATAATAATAATAATAATAATAATAATAATAATGACATTACATGACAACAAATATTATAATAAAATAATAATTGAGTATTAAATGGTGAACAAGAATAAGCATAATTTTTATTTTTATTTACTTATATCATAAATAAATATATATTGTACAATCAAATTTATATTAGTATAACGTGTTAGAAGAATGATATATTAATTAACATGTTAACGTTATGACTAAAATAAATATCACTGATTGAAAGAAGTGAAAAATTGATGATCCAACTCTATTATTTTTTGTCAAAACATACAAGTCCTATAGAAATGACTCAATTAATATATGTGTCCGGTGCGTCTGCACGGGCTATACACTAGTTCACCACTTATGCATACAATTTGACTATGTCCACACTCCACACATGAAGAAAATAAAAAGCATCTTTTTTTATTTTTAACATAAAAAATGACTCATTTGTCGACAATCAAACAATATACTAATGTTTCTTCGAAGGGAGACTTGCCATCGAAAAAGGATGGGATGCTCAATTTGTTCCTCCAAAATTGATAGATGAACGCTCAATTTGTTACTCTTTTCATGGGCAACAATACATGTTAATCAATTTAATGTTTTAATTTCATATGAACCTTCAATTTTGAAATATTATCTTCTATGTTTTATTTTCTAAATGTTTGTTATATAGTTGTTGTATCATCTTACATTTGTATATATGTGTAGATACCTATGTTTTAATACAAGATAAATTTTCTACGTAATATAAGAAATAATTGAACATCTCTTTAAAGTAAAAAATATAGTTTATAGTCTTATTTTATTAAAGATTTTGAGTAAGGATTATAGTAATGAACTAAATTGCCTTTTCATTTTTTTAATTATTCAATAAGATAAAAAACACATGTTAATATTTATATTTAAAGGAAACCTTTTGGCACGAGGAAAGCCTAATAAATTCACACATGAATTCACAAGCTAGCTCTAAAAATGTGCAATTGACGTCACTCGTGACATATTTTGGTGAATAGACCTATTGGCACGACGAAAGCCTAATAAATTCACACATGAATTCACAAGCTAGCTCTCAAAATGTGCAATTGACGTCACTCGTGACATATTTTGGTGAATAGAAAAAAACCTGAAGTTGCGTACTCCTACCAACACACATACATATTAATGTATGGGTATGAAATTAACGAAACAAATATTATAGAAACGTCGAGGTGTTTCACGATAAATAAATAATTCAGCTAACTGTTGAAGTTTTCTATGTACGAGGGAGTACATGAGACGCATTTATAATTTAATTTCCTACAACTTGGACATTGGATATAATATAAAGTACAATCTCGTCGACCTTTATTAGTTGAAGACTGAAGTTTAGTTTATACAGTTATTGATGCAGCAGATAGGTGATGGAAGGAGATTTTATAGAGAATTAAAGAAGAACACACAAGTTTCTTTCTGAACGATGAAAATAAAAATTTGATAACTGCCTTTTCAGGCTCACAACCGTTCTCTTAAATAATACATCAAATCCTAATAATTATTAATTAACAAACACAATAAGTCCACTATTACATAATAAAAGCCCAAATATAATATAAATAAATACCCTAAATAATAATAAAATATAATAATATCACACTAAAAGGACGGAGTCGATCACATGTATCGAGAAATGCTAGCGTACTCTCGTCGGCATCATTCTCTCCCAGTTGGAGAGGATTCGCCCTCGAATCCGTACCACTCTCGTCGGTAGAATTATCTCCATGAAAAGGCACTAAATGCTTGACATTAAAGACATCTGAAGTACGCACATGAGACGGTAAACGGAGACGGTAAGCGTTCGGATTAATCTTCTCAATAATATCATTGGGACCAATCTTCCGAGCCGATAATTTGTTGTACTCCTGTGCCGGAAAACGATCCTTCGTCAGAACTGCCCACACGAAATCACCCACATCAAACTCAACGTGTCGGCGCCGAATGTCGGCTCGCTGCTTATAGGCAGCAGTAGTGGCCTCCAAATTAGCACGCACATCAGCATGCGTACGTCGCAAATCAGAGATCACATCCGTCGCCCGTCGATCATCAAGACCGGAAGAAGGGAGAGAAAGCATAAACCACCTGAAACGAACAATAACGAGTAGCGCGACTAACAGTAGAGTTATATGCAAACTCAGCTTGACTAAGGCGAAGATCCCAAGAACGCAAATTATCAGATTCGGGACGATTCTCGATGCCGTCGAGACGACGAGATGCCGAGATTGACGATCGTTTTCAACGTATGGACGATCGGGTTCAATTGATGGACACTCAGGTTAACGATCTCGCTATGGGGATCAACGATATACGGACCACACTTGCTACCATGTTGAGAGATCAACGAGCCAACCGTGATGTTATCGGTGGTCGTGGTGGTCACAAGTGTCTACGCGGAGGTCGTGGGGGTCGAGGGTTCGGCGGGGTGCCCCGTCAACCGGTCCAACAGAATCAGTTGGGCGATAAGGACAACAACGACACTTGGTCCGACGTTAACCCATTCGCCGACATGATTGACGGCCAGCGTGGTTTCGCCAACCACAACCAGTGGAATGAAGATGACGGTTTTCCCATACCTGGTTTCCCTCACCGTCGTGCACCGGAGGCTGTTCGCGGACAGGAGTTCCCCGGCTTCAATTGTGCAGACCGCCATGGCGAGGAAACCTTAGGACCCGATTTTCCGCCCCACGGTGAGCGTGAATTCCGACGAGCGGCTGTAGGAGGCGACGCTTTCCGCCGAGGGCCGCCGCAAGGACGTCGGGGACCTGCCAATTTCAATGGTGAAACGGCCGACGCTGATCTGCATTGGGGAGGAGTTTTTGGAGACGGCCTAGGAAATCAATTTCCTTTTGGCTATGGGCGTGAATTTGAAGGTGGCAGAGGCCCCAGATCCATCATGATTTTGGTGCAGGTGGAAATTTTTTTATCCTGCGCGTGAATTTGGTGATGACATAGGAAATTTTCATGTTGCCAGAGAACATCAATTTGGGAGTGGAAATTGTGGGCGTGCTTTTGGACAAGGCAGAGAAAATTTTATTTTTCCTAATTATGGGCCAGCAGGTGTTTTTGGTGGGCCTGGTAATGAGGCCCATTTTCACAGGCAAGGAGCTCAAGGAGATAATCGTTGGAAAATGGCTTTTCGTGTGGAAATTTCAGAATTTGCTGGGGGTTTGGATGCTGCCGATTTTCTTAATTGGTTAGCCGCTGTTGAGTCGGTCCTTGATTTTAAATGTGTACCGGACGAGAGGCGAGTCGCACTTGTGGTCACTCGACTTCGAGGACGTGCTGCCGCTTGGTGGTTACAGTTACAAGGTGTGCGACATCGACAGGGCAAACCGAAAATCACTTCGTGGGTGAAATTTCGTAAGTATCTTGAACGAGAATTTTTACCGTTTAATTTTGTCCGTACTTTATATCAGCGTTTGCAAAATCTTCGTCAAGGACAACGTAGTGTGAATGATTATACTGAGAAATTTTATAAACTCTTAGCCCGGGTAGATATTCGTGAAACTCAGGAACAATTGATTTCTCGTTATATTGGGGGATTGCGTGTCTCTATTCAGGATGTGTTGAATATGTTTACACCAGCTTCCGTTTCTGAGGCTCATCAGCGGGCTTTATTAGTTGAGCAGCAGCAGGCCCGAAAAGGGGGCACTTCTTTTGCATCGTCTACAAAGGAGCCTTTTGGGCCTTCGGGTACCGCGCCGTCTATGGTGAAGGCTCCGTTCGATATGAGTGCTCCTTCTGAAGGCCGTGTGGTTGGCCCCACGATGGGGAGTGGCAATCGGCAGACTAGTGGTCCGCGGTGTTTCACTTGTGGTGAGCCGGGGCATCGTCAAGCGCAGTGCTCGAAAGCGAGAGGGTCACGAGCTTTGATTGTTGACGAGCCAGACTCGACTGTTTACGATGGTCCTCAAATTTTTGATAAAGAGCCGGAGGTTCTCGAAGTGCATATTTCGGGAGACGTGGGACACGCGCTTGTCCTTCGTCGGTCTCTTTTGTCTCCCCACATCTCTTCCGAGGATAAGGTCCCGCAACCCCACCTTTTTTAATCCACTTGCACCATTGGCGGTCGTGTGTGCCGTTTTGTCATTGATTTCGCTGTGACGAAATTGGGGTTGTTAAGTGAGCAACATCCGGATCCGTATGCTCTTGCATGGATACATCATGATGATTCTGTTCGTGTTACCCGACGCGTGTTGGTGACATTTTCTATCGGATCCTCTTATAAGGACATGACATGGTGTGACGTTTATTTGAGGGCGTTCGCATAGTCCTGCATCCGTCGTCATCCAGTTTTGGACCTTTGCCATCGTCGTCTCCGGTTTTATTCGTTTCTCGCGTCGAGCAGTGTAGGAAGTTATTCGGTGTGGAGGATGATCGCTCGATGGTCTTTGACGTAGGTGATTTTGTCGACAGAGTCGTTTAGGACGCCGACGAGATTACGGATTCGAGGGCGAATCCTCTCCACCCGGGAGAGAATGATGCCGACGAGATTGTATTAGCATATCTCGACAAATATGATCGACTCGTCTCATTAGTTTGAATGTTTATTATAATAATAATAATAATAATTATTATTATTATTTATGTTGTGTTTGGGCTTGTAGTGTTTGGGCTTTTAAGAATAGGTGGTTAGGACTTCTTGTTTAAAAACCGACGAAGTTGTGTATTCTGGAGTTGATCAGATATTATGAAATTGAATTAAGAAAAGAAAAACGATTGCTGAGAGTTCTTCGTTCTCTCTGTTCTATGCAAAAACTATCATCACAAGCTTCTTGCTGCATCAGTTACATACCTATATGATTATTGTTGAGAGAAATAAAAGTTGGGGCTGTCATAAATCTGGGACATTAAATTCTTCTGATTATTTTTCTAATGTTTTTTTTTTAGAAACGATAGGAGTACCTTTCAACAAACAAGAAGTTTTACAGCCCGGGGGACTGAATAGCCCCATTTCAAGTCTTACAGGAGAACCGTGCATAAACGGCCTAGAATCAACTAACATAACAGGATCTGAAAGCAAGTACAACACTAGAAACCTTTAGACATAGAAATCAGAACAGATAAAATACATGCAAATGAATATAAGAAATCAAGAGAACCATTGAACCCTTAAAGGACCTAGTTCTACTGACTCCTTAGAAATAAGCTTATGAACCTTTTGCAGCATTGAATTCTAGCCAATCTTTGCAGGCAGCTTTGACCACTTCCAATTTCGGCAACCACGTCTTTTGAAATTTCTACAAATTACTAGACTTTCAGAGCCACCACAAGATATATGTGGATAATTGGAGTTTATCTTCTGAAGTCTATGTTTTGTTCATTGAGCAAGCTCTGCACCACTAGTCTTTGAAGTTGTCATTGCTACTGCTCAGCCCATCCCAACACAATGGAGACATCTTCCAGATAGTTTTTCTAATGTTTATAAATACATTTCTTGAACAATTGGATGCATGAATATAGACGCACCATAATTTAAGTTCTTAATGAAGAAAATGGAATATACATGGTGTATATATATATATAAACCATTTTTGCCGAACAATAAAAATGAGAAATTGCAACCTCTACCTTTGAATGCGACTCATTCGTCCTGACGTACTAAAAATACAACTCATCTACCTTTAAATGCATACACACAAGTAGGTATACAGTGCCATTCAATAACCATAAAATAGATTAAATGATTTGCAATATATAATTTATGTGTTCAATCCTGCTAATATTACCACATCATATATATTATATTATATAATTATTATACTTATTTGTTGATGAAAAAAATATATAACTAATTAGGCACAAGTGTGGTTATGAATAGGCATAGCCCAATTTTAGGAACTTCATATGATTGTTCGCATGGTTTTTATGTGTGGCCCATCCATTTGTGTATGTGCTATGGAAAGAGTAACAACTCCATTGTTGGTAATTATAGGCATGCATTTATATTACAATTTAGTTCATGGATCAAATATGTAGTTTTTAAAGAATTTAATTAATGCACAATATTGCGTGTGAATATCCCTCTTATATATAATTTTTGAATGTGCTGAGCTTAAGGGACAGACTCGCATGTTTCGAGATCTTATGTGTCATGCTTCATTATTTGGTTTGGATAAATTTTCATTTACTTCTAATCCAAAAATAATTAGGTTCAGATTATCCATAAATATGTTGACTATTTGTGGTCATGTTACATGTATTAGTTTTATTTTTATATCATTTCTTATTATAATTGTAAATGTATTTAAAAGCTGATAATATTTTTTTAACAAAAAAAATAAATTTATTTGCAAAGTAATTTTTTTTATTTTGTTAATTTTGAATATAACATATAATTATACAATTTTTATTTGAATGTACAATTTTTTATGCAATGAAAAGGTAATTGGCATGCCAAACGGTCACCGCACATATTAGAAATGAGATGAGACTAATGTGATACTTCCTCTGTTTCTTTTTAGATGTCGTTGTAGGATGTAAACTTTTTTGCAAATTACTTGTCGTTGGAAATATTATATTCATTCTTACAACTTTATTCTCTTTAACAAACTTTATCTCTTATCATTATCTTTAAAAACCACCCATTAATAATTCAAAAACTAAATTTAATAAGATTAAAATATAAGATTATTACACAACCCATTGAAATCGTAATTTAGAAGTTTTAAATTAAAACGAAATCTAAAAAGAAACAGAAGGAAAATATTTTTCTTTTAACCACTGCACCTTCCAAGGCTGCAATTCCCCAGCTTGAATTGTAAATTGTAATAACTCGTGCTAGTTATTTGAAAAATAATATTATATTATATATCTTTTTATTGTTTTTAGATGCTCTAATACTATAATATATTTTTCCCACATTTTTTTAATTTAATTATAAACCAGAAATTTCTGTTTTTACAGAAGTTTCATCAAAATTGAATGTAAAAACGCATTATTGAGTTTACTAACGCTTCGAATTTTATCTCTAAAGTAGCAAATTATTTTTTCCACGTTAAAAATCATGGCAAAAATCTAATTTTGGTCCGCTAATTTGTCCATTGTCCACTTTTATCTTTCCCCTCATAAAAAAATGGTCCATTATGTTACATTTTTTATCAGTTTTAGTACGCTACTCCAGTTGGCGGGATTACAAGAGGACGTGGACCGGGATTAGAACTATGTAGGGATAAGATATTGATGTGGTAGGATAAAAATCTGATTTGGCATCTCGTAATCCCGGGCCACGGGATTAGTGTACTAAAACTGATGAAAATTGTAACATAATGGATCATTTTTTATGAGGGGAAATATAGTGTACTAAAAGTGGATAACGGACAAGTTAGCAGACTAAAATTAGATTTTTGCCTAAAAATCATTACTCAATAACTTTTTCTTTTCATATTTATTTAATATTGAAAAAAAAAACAATTGTACTCCTTATATATTTTTTCTCAAAAAGTAAAATGCATATTTTGATTAGGAAATATTTGTGTAGAATTAATGGTTCGTAATAATCAATGGAGTTTAGAACAATTTTATAATAAATATAATTATTATTGTTTTATTAGACATAGTTATTTTTTATTATACGAGTGTTATAAACTCGATTGATTAATAAAAAATCCTATCAATTTAATCACTAGTTGGGGGGACCATTCAACTTGTAAATAATAGTAATTATTATATAATTGTTCTAAACTCGATTGATTAATAAATTAAAATTAGTACAACATCCATATATTATATGGATGGGGACTGTACCTCATCCGGGACCATTTATGGACGGATTCATAAAAGTGAGATGGGTATTCGGATAAGTCAAATCCAGGATCGTCCTGGACCGCGTCCACTCTCATCATAAATAATCAACATATTTATAGATAATCCGAACTTAAATTAAAACTATCCAAGCCTAATAACGAAGCATATAATTTTACCACATAAAATTCCGAAATATGCGAACCTGCTACATAGACTCAACACCTTCTCAGTTAAAATATAGGGGATCCTATCAATTTAATCACTAGTTGGGGGACCATTTAATTTGTAGCGTGTTGGGTAATCGGTCCTATTTTTTTTTTTTTTTTTTGTTTTTTTTTAAATATTTAACTAAAGAAGACCCATACTTTACAATACCAACCTTACATGTCTTTCTCTCTCCAACAGTCCAATCTGCTTTTTCTTTATCTGTCTATCTATAAAAATGATCCAGTTTTGGCAGCAATATTTTCTCCCACAGCTGACCACCCCTAAAATGGAACTCCTATGATCTCTCTTTTTCTTCCCAAATTTGCCTCTCTTTAGCATATACATACAGACCTTAGCTGTATCTATATATTCTCACCCCTCCACCCCAATAGCTTCTTCCTCTATTGAGTGCCTTCAATTCATCAGTTATTCTCAAAAATTCGATTCGACCTCGATATATACTTTAACACACACTACACTCTCTCTCACACGCTCACACACATATATAGAGAGAGAGTTTTCATCTTCTTCGCGTGGTCTAAAATGGACAACTGCCTGGCTGCACACACACATACAGATATATAAATACGTATAGACGGCGGTTCTCTTTTTAATCTCGCGAAAACACGCACCGGAAAGAGGCTGAGATGTTGGATCTAAATGTTGACGCCGTTTTTCTGGTCGACCCCGACGAGGCCCACCGCGGCGGCAAGACGACGGCCACCGCGGATTCAGTGGCGTCCACCACCACATCCACCACCAACATTGCTTTCCCCACCGCCGCCGGCGCGGAAGAGGTCGCCGATTGCAGCAGCGCCGCCCGCCTGTCAACCCTCAATTTCCCAATCCTTGACAAGGGGGTAATCGAGATTGAGGACGATGAAGTTAGTGATGAAGCCACCGATAGCAGGAACGAGCTGCAACTTTTCCCGATTGGGGCACCCTCGCCGTCTCCGGCGTTGCTGAGGGCTGGGTACTGGCTGAATCTGTCGGCGCCCAAGGTCGGGGATGGCGGCGGGGTGGATTTCGGGGCTTACAAGGCAAGTAATCTGGTGCAGCAGCAGCAGCCGCAGGTGAAGAAGAGCAGGCGTGGGCCCCGCTCTCGGAGCTCGCAGTATCGAGGGGTTACCTTCTACAGGAGGACTGGGAGATGGGAGTCCCATATCTGGTTCGTCTCTACATCACCTCTCTTTCTCTCTCTCTGAGGATTAAATTAGTTGCATGAAGGTCTGTGTGTGTATGATGCCTTGCTAGGGATTAATAGAACGATGTTGTAAATCGATGTACAGTAGTATGGTACTTTTGGAAGTCCAAAAGTCCTCATTGATTTGCCAGTGCTTTTTTTTTTCTTTTTTTCGGTGGTGAAGAGCAGCTTCATATTTGGAAATTGTTTTATGTGGGATAATTTTTCTTTCCTTGAGGAGGCTTGAGACTGAATGGGAAATGGTTTAAGTTTATTGACTAGATTAATTTATCAGATTTTTATCTCCTCTTGCAGGGATTGTGGCAAACAAGTCTATTTGGGTAAAGAACGTCTTTTCTTCTGTCTTTATTTTATGTTTAGGTTTAACTTTACAATTACTGATGCTATATTTAGGCATCTACTTTAACTGTTTGTCTTGTGTTTTCGGCTTTCAGGAGGGTTTGACACAGCTCATACTGCAGCTAGGTAAGGTTTCTACTTTCTACTTGCAATTGAGATTTTTGGACATTTTCAAATTAAATTATTGACTTGATTTTGGTGCCTTTTGGGGAAGTTTGTTTGAGTTCAGTTATGTTTTCTTTCAGAGCATACGATCGTGCTGCAATCAAGTTTCGTGGGGTTGATGCTGATATCAATTTCACTATCAATGATTATGAAGAGGATATGAAACAGGTTTAGAGCTATATTTAGTATGTTGCTAATATTATGCTCTTTGCTTGACGATGAATGTATATTTTGCAGATGAAGAACCTTACAAAACAAGAGTTTGTTCACATTCTTCGCCGTCAAAGCACAGGTTTCCCTCGAGGAAGCTCAAAGTACAGAGGTGTTACACTGCATAAATGTGGTCCATGGGAGGCAAGAATGGGTCAATTCTTTGGAAAGAAGTAAGAATAATATATTTGTTATTATTATTTTTATATTTTCTTGAGTCAGTTAATTGTTATTGTTCTATCTGATGTTCTTAACTGTATTTTTATGTTGCATTGTGATTAATCTACAATTTTGGGCCAATCAGATTAAATGGATGAGAGAGGAAAACAACTTTTATCTATAAAATTAAAAATACTTATTTGTTCGTATACGTATCTTGGGTTACTCGATAGTGAAGCTGCAAGGTCCTTTTGCAATCGTGAATTTGATTGCTTATGGACAGTCGGGCTAGGATTATTTTTGCAGGATTAATTGTCATTGATGGCCCCCTTTTTTATTCAGGTCTTATAACCAAGCTGCCATCAAATGTAATGGAAAAGTAACTGTGACGAACTTGGAGTCTGGTAACGATGAGAGGAAAATTGTCCAAACCAAAGATGGAGGTATATTACAAGCAGCGTTTTTGTCTATTTTCGGCCTTGGTTATGGCTTGCTGTTTGTCCTATTTTCATAGAAAAGTGAAGTAGTTGATTTTGTGTCTGATGGATGGAGTTTTGAATGCAGGTTGTGGCAGCAATCTTGATCTAAACCTTGGGATGTCTTTATCTTCAGATGGGCCACGTGATAATAGCATAACAATGGATTTGCAGTTCTCTCATGCATCAAATGAAATGCCTGATGGCAAGAGAATACAGGTACTTTCCCAGCCTTCAATGCATGCCTTTTGTTGCTGTTGTGATTCATTTCATGTATACAAACTGGAGAGTTTCACTTTCTTGGTGGTTCATTGATATTGCTCGAATGAACCAATTATTTAACTCAAGCTACATGTAATATCTACCAAAATTAATGTATTTCTTTTGTTTCTCTTTGACAAAATTGGATCCTCAAAAGGAGGTACGTGTAATTTTGGAAGATAACTTAATATTATAAATTTCACGCATCTTTTTGTAGCTATCCATTGAGCCTTCTGCAATTTAATAGGTCGAAACTGCTTCAGCTTCACCCCAAGAGTTTGGAATGTCAACCAACTGTTCCCCCATGTGGGCTGCTGGCATATATTCTGGGTTTGCCCCAAATGCTAAGGTGATTGTCCTTTTTATATTTCTTGTTTAAGATTATAGCTGCACCCTCTACTTGAAGTATGTTTTCTCTTTTAAGCACATATCAAGTTTCTATTTTGCAGAATTGAACATTTTATTTACCTGAATTGTATTGCATACATCTGATCATCCTGAGTATCTTGTGTATTTTTCACACGTGGCATAAGTTGCTTTGGTAGTTCTGTTATGTCCACCGAGATGCTAATCATCGTATGTCGTCAAAGCTAACGTGTGAACTCTTTTCATTCCGCGACATTTGATTTTTTTTTTTCTTTGAGTCGACTGTTTAACTTGCAGGAAAATCTCACGCTAGAATCAAATTCTTTGAGCAACATTCATCTTTTCTTTCTTCTCTGATTTTCCAATCTAGCCTTTTGCCTCCCTTCTTTTACAAAGAACTCACAAAGTGTTTATGGAAGATAGAGTTCAACTCTGATAACAATTGAGACATTTATTCATGGACCAAAAATAGGTGGAATGCTTCTTAATCCTGCATTTCATAAATTAATTTAGATTCATTTCCAATAAACATCGTAAAGGTTACTCTAATTAAACGGAACAATTAAAACACTATCAGCTCTCTTCAAAAATGCCCTCACCCAGTCTCCGTACTAAGAAGTGCACCTGGCCTTTGTACTGAGTACATACATCCTTTTCATTATAACTTGGGGGTATTTTTTTATATGTCGATAATTTATCTCTTTATGCTTATATTTTTTCTGACTGATAGGAAAGAACAACCAGAGGTGAAGACATTCGTTTTTTGCCTGGATTCACAAATTGGATCACAAAAATGGGAAGCAATGGTGGTGGCATGATAACCCCCCTTGTACCTATATTGTCTTCTTCCTCTGCAGCATCATCAGGATTCTCTCCCTCTACTCTCCTGCCTCAGTTACACTACATTCCACAACCTCCTTCACTCAATTTCAATTTCAGTTAAGTTACTGAAGGGG
>BKCP01009626.1:885354-898672 GCA_008636005.1 Striga asiatica
TTCCAATAGTCTAATATTGTGTGGATTCTGATTTCTGCAAGCAAATTGGTTTGATGTTGTTAATATGTCCAGTGGTACCCTTGTTTGGGCTGTAACTGAAAACCACACAGCATAAGCATTTCTGCTTAGTATGTATTATGATTGGTGGAATTTTTTTGCATGTTAGTTGATAGTTGTGTACATGTCCTGGGACAGGGATTTTGGCGTGACTGCATGAATGAGTTAACACTATCGTGCTTAGAAATTTGAATGATTGGGAAAGGTTTTTTGAAAGACCACATTTATTTTAACAGCTGATGGCCTTGTTTGATTTTTTATTTGCAAAATCACTGTTAAATTTTTTGTAATCATAAGAGTCCAACACTGCATTCAATATGTGACGTGGCTACACTTTGATCTTGAAGCAGCAGAAGTGAATGAATTCGATGAATGGCAAATTTGGTTCAGTAGGCTTGCACCTGGTCCCATAAGTTGCTTTGTTGCAAAATTGGTCTTCAGCCCTGTCAAAATCAATGGGACTGTCTTGTTCGTTGTCTGTCACTCGTTGGTTTGAAAATAAGAAAATTGCAAATTTAGTTCTGCAGGATTGATCGTGTTGGAAATTTGGTTCTAACTATTGCAAAAATAGTCTTTTACGTTTCCTGCATTGCAATTTTGATCCCGTCGTAAGTATATAACGAACTTAGTAAAAGTTAAGTTTTAAGAAAAAAAAACACCAAATTTTGTGTAGTAAATATACACGTAATAATGCAAAAATTAAAAGAATCGTAAATAATGGTAAAGATTCCTAAAACGTTATTTCACCACGGTGCATCATCCTTTTATGTGTATAACAAACTTTGATATTAACATGTTAGTTTTGAGACGAAGAAAAAAAAAAACGACTTATAGTTTGGGTACACCTTTACATTTACACGCGAAAATGCAAAAATTGAAAAACTTGTAAAATATTTACTAAAGTCCCTAAAAACTTCTTGTACAGTACGATGCACCACCATGTTATGTATATAACAAACTTTGATAGTAAAGAATAGTTTTTAAATAAATAAATAAACGACCAAAAAGTTTTTGTAAATTTACACGTGAAAATGCAAAATATAAAAACTTGTAAATAATGGTAATAATGCCCCCAAAAGTAGCATTACACCACCATTTTATGTAAATGATAAACTTTGAAACGAAAAATAAAACGACAAAGCTTGTATTGTAGCACACATGAAATACAAATATTTAAAAACTCATAAAAGATGATAAAAGAAACTTAAAAAATTGTCTATCACACCATTTTATTTTTTAATATAATGAAAAATATATATTTACATGGGTTCCAGTAAAAATGATGCACAGTGAAAGAAATAAGAATACATCTTAATCATATAAATATGATGATCCAACGATTAAAAAAAATTACATTTTTTTTTTTTTTTTTTTNCATTAAACGACAGATTTCATTAAACTTCAAAACACAGAACTAATTACAATGTTATGAATTATCGGTGACCCACTGATCACAGGCCCAAGGCCCTACTTCTTACTTCCTGACAGGAAAATTTACAAGCCATTCATGGTTAACCCCCAAATTAATAGCTTCCAAAGCTAGCTGCTTACAACTATAACTATCAGAAGAAGAAACAAAAACAAATGACCAATTACAAAATAAAGCAAGCAATGAAAAGATGTCTTCAGTAATGGCATGGAGTTGTCCGCCAACGCTACAACCAGAACTAAACTCTCCCACCATTTCTTCATCATCAATTCTTACTTCAATACATATCCAATTCAGCAAAAAGGCCTTCCAAACAGCATGTCTAATCCCCAGCAGAAGAGCTTCCTTAGGATCACTACAATTGCTTGACAGCACCTTCCAGCATCTACATATTTTGCCCCCCTCACCAACCGCAATTCCTCCTAGGCCACACTCTTGATTAATGTTCACTGCCGCACTGACAAATATTGCTATCTGCCCTACGTTTACTTCTTGACCATGTATCCTCTCTCCCTTTCCCCTTCTGATTAACACTTCCTCGTTGAATTCCCGCCATTCCTTGTTTGCCCTTGAAGCTATTTCCCATTCCGGCATTCTTTTCTTTTCAAAAATCCAAGAATTTCGCGTCTTCCACAGCCACCACAATAAATATACCGTTAATTCCATCCTATCTTCCCAGCATTCACCTGAACGAACATTACATATCTCTGCCCACCAGGACTTAAATTGAGTTCTCATAATTTTCTGTTTATCCCAGTACACTCCAGCTATTTTCCAAACATTCTCAGCCCTCTCACAATAAAAAAGGATATGCATAATTGTTTCATTTTGTTATGCACACATACAACAAACAGGTTGAGCAATAATACCTCGGCAAAATAGTTTCTCAGCTACAGGGAGTGAATTGTGGATACATCTCCATAAAAAAATTTTGTGCTTTGCTTTTATTTGGAGTTTCCAGGTTCTATCCCACATATTGATTGAGAATTTTGCTCCATTGCTGGATTCCGGCGTGCCTTTGTCCTGTTGCTTTTTGAACAAGAGAGCTTTATAACATGATTTAACTGAAAATTTCCCTTTGTTGTCCCAATGCCACACAAATCTGTCTTTGCTTTCCGTAATATCCAGTTGGATCTTGAGAATTTCCTCTGCTTCTTTAGCTGAGAATAAATTCAAAATTAGGTTTTTATTCCAAGCTCTATCATTGCTCAATAACAGATCCCTAACCCAAACAACATCCCCTCTCCCACCCCTATCATTTCCCCAACCACCCACATCAGTGGGCCCCATCCCCACCCACACCCCACTAGTCTCGTCCAGCTGTCTCCCTCACTTGACCCTCTCTCTCTCTCTCTCACTCACTCACTCTCTCTCTCTCTCTCTCTCTCTCTCTCTCTCTCTCATACACACACACACACAGACACACACACACACACACATCCCACGACTAATAGACGTGCACACGTACGCGCACGGACCCACACAGCTCGCTCAGCCACTCGCCTTCGACCGCCAAGTTGTTATTGTGACTATCTGCCTTCTTGCTCTTTACAAGCATATCGTCCTCGTATACTCTTATGTTCCGTCCGACCTGGTCCTTGAACAGTCTGTCTACTAGCTGCTAGTAGGTCGCCCCAACATTTTTTAGTCCAAAGGGTATCACAACATAGCAATAAGTGCTCCTGAACGTGACAAAGTTCACCCTCTTTTGGTCGTCGGCAGCCAAGGGTATCTCATGGTATTTTTGAGAAGCATCCATCATACTGAGTAACTCGCATCTCACCGTAGAATCAACGAACCGATCTATCCGGTGTAACGGGTGTGGTCCTTAGGGGAGGCCTTATTCAAGTCTCTGAAAATCAATACACATCGTCTTCATCGACTTTTTAACCTCGGCCTTGATCACTAGGTCAAGCTCCGCGCCAAAATGCCTTTTTCTTTTGCTTCACCAACTTCATCATCGGTCTATATTTAGCATGTGCTTGGCCAATCAGGTCGTCGGCGGAAAATGCGAAAATGTCTGAGTACTCCCTCAACATAGTGATGAAGGTTGCTTGAATGTCCTCCCGGAGATGGCGGCCCACCTTGGTCCCCTTCCCAGCTTCCCCTTCAATGAGCTTAATCTCCATGAGCTCGTCCTGGGATGAGATCTCAAGCATTTTATATTCATTTTCTCTGTTAGAGCTTTCAGGTTGGTCAGCTTCCCGATTTCTCTTCTTTCTTTGTGCAACGTCTCTTGAGGCGGGCGGGGGGCCTGTCCCCAATACTCATGATGTACATGCCTTCCAGCTCATTAGTCAATTTTTTTCTTAGAACTATTGGTTGCCATGATCTTCAAACCTCTTGAAAACTTGTGAGAAAAACCGATTAGTCCCTTATAGCTTGTAAAAAGACTAGAGGTTTTCTAAAGACGGCGCCAATTTGATATGAAGATTGCCTTGAACCGAATCACCACGAAAGATCGTTGGCTTCGATCTCCAGTGACCTACACAACATCGGGGAGAGGTCCCAGCGAAAAACCTCTGATGCTCATGTCAGTCTTTGCTCATGAGATAAAACGGTGTTGTATATGCTTATGTATGCGCATTTGCGAGATATGTAAAACAATAAATTGGTTACCCTAATATAGTAGCGTGTCTTGATGCCCAAGAGAGTTTTAGCTATAAAAGAGATCCTCCTGTATCCACTTGTCTACTTACCACGTCTTTAGGATCTGAGACTCCACAGTTTCCATCTATAAAGAATTTTCTCCCCTCTTACCTCAGGACTCTTAGGTCATGAGGTCGTAAGCACGACCACACTAAGTTGTTCCTAGATCGTCACCACGACCTCCACCTCTACGATCTACAGGTCAGACCCCCTTGAGTATCTGAGCTCCTAAGGTTCTCCGACATCCTAGCGCTCTAACCGGGCCAACTTGTACATTGAGTTGTCTAAGCTAGCTCCTTGACTCGAGGCTCGTGTTAGTGAGAACAAGTCGGCTTCCTGGAACAGGACGAACCCGCGCTAACCACTCAGGTTGGCTCCCCAGCTATTCTGGGTGCTATATCAGACCCGATCGAGTCAACTTTGTTTGACCCGACCATTAAATATTTTCTTTTTTTTTTTACTTTTAAAAATAAAATTATGCATATATATATTTATGTGATAAATATATATATGATGAAATATAATATTGTTAATACTTTAGGGTACAAAATTTACAAATATATAGTTTATTATATACTGTATTGTTATATAAGGTGAAAAAAATATAAATATATATTAAAATTTTATAAAATTAATTACTCGGTTAAAAAATGAACCCGATGTTTCGGAGTCTAGCCCTAGTCAATCACGGTATCACCGGTCTGAATTTTAATTTATCTATATAAAAAAGTATAATATATAGGGTATATTTATTTTAAAAAAGTAGAATTGAAATTTGGACGTTAAAAAAAATAACCTTTTCAAAATGACCACTCAACTTTTGACAGCTCGTGGTCGTGGTAGCTCATTACAGAAACTCAACAAGGGAAGATCGGACGCTGACTCTATTTCTCTGCCAATATTTCTTATTTTTTGTACTTCACTCTTTAGACATCTCAACTCAACAGTGCTTAGTTCACCCTCCCCTATCTCTCTCTCTCTCTAAAACCCTCAAAGAATCCCGCTTCTACTATTCCAGAAGGCTCCAATTCAGGTGCTTTTCTTATTTCATTTGTCTGAATGATATGTAGGGCACGGTTTTAGGGTTTTTTCTTCACAAGAAAAGAAGTGTTTTTTCCCCTTTAACCTTAATTAAGCCTGCTAAATGTTTAAATTCATATTAGGGTTTCATCTTCACTGCGTCTGAGTTTAGTTCTCCCATTTTTCTTTGATTAATTCTGAAATCTTGATCCAGAAATCCTGATTATGGAAGATGAGCTGGGTCAAGGTAATGGTAGTGGGGTCTCGCAATCTCCCATGAGTGAGAATTTACAGAGTGAGGCCCTGGTTGAGAAAACGGGCAGTGAGAATCTGGCGGAGGAGACTAATTACGAAGAGGGAAATGAGGATGAGGAAATAATGGTTGAGATTGTGGGTTCTGATGTGTTTGTTGATGGGGTCGGTGGGAACAAAGAAGGTGATCTTGAAATTGGGGGTATGGAAGAGAAAAATGAACACAAGTCGGCAGATATTCTCGAGGCTAAGGATGTCTCTGGTGAAGGGGGTGAAAAAGAGGCAGAGAAAAGTGGATCAGGTGATAATAAAAAGAATTTAGTTGTTACGGGCAAAAATAAGATGGGGAAAATTGAAATGGGGTTGCCGGGGTCAGAGGATGGACAAAGTGACGTGCTTACGGGTGAAAATAAGATGGGCGAAAATGAAGTTGTTGCTGAGGCTATGAATGTTTCGACTGAAGAGGTTGGAGATTTGAAGGTGGAAAGTGATTCGAGGGATGAAAATAAACTTGTGGTTACTGAGGCTATGGATGTCTCGAGTGAAGGGGGTGGAGATAAGAAAGTTGAAAGTGATTTGAAGTTACCTGAGTCGAGGGACGAAAAAAATTATGTGGTTACTGAGGCTATGGATGTCTCGAGTGAAGGGGGTGGAGATCAGAAGGTGAAAAGTGATTCTAGGGATGAAAAAAATCACGTGGTTCCTGAGGCTATGGACGTTTTGAGTGAAGGAGGTGTAGATAAGAAAGTTGAAATTGATTTGAAGTTACCTGAGTCGAGGAATAAAAAAAATCATGTGGTTACCAAGGATATGGATTTCTCGAGTGAAGTGGGTGGAGATAAGAAGGTGGAAAGTGATTTGAAATTGCCTGAGTCGAGGGATGAAAAAAATCACGTGGTTACTGAGGCTATGGAAGTTTCGAGTGAAGTGGGTGAAGATAAGAAGGTGGAAATTGATTTGAAGTTACCTGAGTCGAGGGATGAAAAAAATCATGTGGCGACTGAGGGTATGGACGTTTCGAGTGAAGGGGGTGAAGATAAGAAGGTGAAAAGTGATTCGAAGTTACCCGAGTTGAGGGACGAAAAAAATCATGTGGTTACTGAGGATATGACCGTTTCGAGTGAAGCGTGTGAAGATAGGAAGGTAGAAAGTGATTTAAAGTTACCTGAGTCGAGGGATGAAAAAAATCATGTGGTTACTGAGTCTATGGATGTTTCGAGTGAAGGGAGTGTAGATAAGAAGGTGGAAAGTGATTTGAAGTTACCTGAGTCGAGGGATGAAAAAAATCATGTGGCTACTGAGGCTATCGATGCTTCTAGTGAAGGGGATGCAAACAGAAAGGAAGAAAGTGAGTTGGGGCTGTCTAACTCTGGGGATGAGGAAAGTTTGGTTGTTAAGGAGGTTTGTAGTGAAGGAGATGACAATAAGGAAGGGAAAAGTGAATTGGCGAATGAAAAAGATACTGTTTTTAAACAAGCTGTAGACTGCAGGTCTGGTGAACCCAAAAATGTTGAGGCAGGGTTTTCGTCTGTGCCGACTCAAGAAGATATAGTGACGAATCGATTGGTGATTAGTGAGAACAAGACAGTTGGAGATGAAACAGTTGATGAAAAACATGGGAAAGACGATGTATCATCGTTAAGTGGTGATGCTTCTAATCAAGATCAGCCCGTCTTGAATTCCGATTTGTCCCTTGTGGCAAGTGAAAAAACAGACGACAGCCAAATTGTACGTCCGGACAACATTTTCAACACTTATGGCGAAGATCCCAAAAATGTTCAGGTTGATGCTCAAAACAAGCAGACCGAAATTGTTGATGAAAAAGAAGGTTTGGCTGCAGAAAGCAAGGGTTTGGTTGTAAAATCAGATGGTTCTTTAGGCTCAGATGATCCGAATGTGAATGAAGATTCCGTTCACGGAATGAAATCGGATCCCAATCATGAAAATGAGAGCGAGGAAGCTGCTACTGGGGAGGATTTTGACGTGGTACTGGATTTCAACGATTGTACACCAGATACTAATCCGGATTTAAGTTTAGCCATTGATGGTGACTGTTTGAAGAGTGATGGAGGTTTAGTATCAAATACGGATCATCCAGACCATTTTGTCTCAAATGAACAAACTCAACCGGCTGATGAGATTGATACTGATATGGAAAATCAGCCAAAAAAACTTGAAGGTTCCGATGGTGGTGAATTGTGCGAAAACACTGATGAAAAAATTGTACCAGAAGAGTCGAAGCAGACTTTAGACTGTGAAGAAAATGGCGGTGGAATGCCAAACCCTGTAGAACAAAGTGGGTTACCACAAAGTAAGCAACATGAAAAAGTTGAAAAGTTGAAAATACCCGACATTAGCGATAAAATCGAGCCGGTAGATGAGAAAAACAAATCTGGTGGAGATCCTCATGACAAAATGGATATTGATTCAGAATATATAGACGAACAACTTCCTTCCGAGCCCGATAAGAGGTTGAGAACTCCCAAAATGAAGCAGGCCCGTTATTTCTCACCTCCCGAAAATGAGGCCCATCATTTCGCCATATCCGATTTAGTCTGGGGTAAAGTCCGAAACCATCCATGGTGGCCCGGGCAGATATTCGACCCTTCCGAAGCTTCCGAAAAGGCCGTCAAACACTTCAAAAAAGACACTCACCTGGTCGCTTTTTTTGGAGACCAAACATTCGCTTGGAACGAAGCATCTCTGTTGAAGCCTTTTAGGCCCTTCTTTTCGCAGATCGAGAAGCAGTTCAATTCAGCAGGATTTCAGCACGCAGTTACTTGCGCATTGGAAGAGGTCTCGAGACGAGTGGAGCTTGGTTTGTCCTGTTCGTGCATTCCAAGAGATAAATACGCAATAATCGAGACTCAAACTGTGGAGAACACAGGCATTCGCGAAGAGTCGAGCAAAAGGCAAAGCTTGGACCTTTCTAGCCGGGTTTCTTGTTTCGAGCCCGACGAGCTTTTCGAGTATGTCAAAAATCTCGCTCCCCACGCATCTTTTGGAGCTGACCGTTTGGATCTAACAATCGCCCAATCTCAGTTGTCGTCGTTTTACCGTTTCAAAGGGTACCGTTCGCCGACAGTCTTCCCTTCTTCACCTGGGGATTTGCTCGAGGCTGAGCCTGAGAAATTAACCAGTGATTTAACGATTATTACTTATCAAAAACGGAAGCACAGTCCTAAAGACAGTTCGAATTCTGCCAACAACGAGGATGAGTCGACTTGTAAAAAACAGAAAGCGTTGCTCGACCCGTTAACCGACGTGTATGATAAACGAGTGAGTGTTTATGCAGAAAAAGTTTCTACTCAGACGAGCCAAATCCCGAATAAGCCCTCGTTCAAGATTGGGGAGTGTATCCGTAGGGTGGCCACCCAGCTGAGGGACGAAACGGTAATTGACGAGCACCACCAAGAGAAGCGAAGCACCGGAGGAGTTCTCTCTGTAGAATCTTTTTCAGTCGATGAAATGCTTACACAGCTCGAGCGTGTAGCTCGAGAGCCTAAGAAGAGGCACGATTTCGTAAGTGTAGTCCACACATTCTTCATGGGCTTTAGGAATGCAGTCGTTCAGAACAGGCGGGCCCGGAAGAAACGGGCCGCGGAGCAGGCTGTTGTGGTGGGCGCTGCTGCGGAGGAGTACGAGTTCGATGATATCAACGACTCGTATTGGACTGATAGGGTCGTGCAGAACTATTCTGACGAGCAGAATCAACATTTGAATAATAATAACTGTGGTGTGAATGGGCTGGGGAGTGTTCAAAAACAGGCGAAAATGGGCCGTAGGCCGAGAAAGAGATTTTCGTACACTGCAATTGCAGACAGTGAACGAGAAGATCGAGTTAAACGGGCAAAGCAAGAGTCTTCACCGGCCGAGCTTATTTTGAAATTTGTGCAGAGGAATAATATACCTTCGGAGATTAATTTGAATAAAATGTTTAGGCGGTTTGGGCCGTTGATGGAGTCTGAGACTGAGGTTGACCATGAAAATGGATGTGCTAAAGTGATTTTTAAGAGGGGTTGTGATGCGGAAGTTGCTCGTGATAGTTCGGAGAGGTTCAATATTTTTGGAGCGGGTCTTGTTAATTACCAGATTGGATATGAGCCGTTGATCTCGGTTAAGGTTTTGCCGCTTGTGGTGCCTCCGCCGGCTCCTCCAATGGAAGATGTGACTTTCATGCAATAACTTTGGAGTACGGTAATTTGATTATTTGTGCTTATTTATTCATGGAGATCTATTTTGCAGAAACACCGAGAATGATTTATCTTATTTTCTTTGTTTTTTTCTTTACTGAATTTATGTTTTTGAAAGTTACCACCACAATTTGAAATGTTGTGCTACTTTTGAGGGTCTTAGGTTGTGTTTGGTAAAACCAGCTGATATAGTTGATAGCTAAGCAATTTTCGAGCTTATAGCTGAAAAGTTAGCTTATATGATGAAAGTGTTGCGTAAAATTAGCTTATAAGCTAACTGAAATAAAAATGTCACCAAACTTATTTAAAAATCTACCTAAACAAGCTTATGAGATAAACTCGAGCTTTTTAAAAAACTCGCCCTACAGAGCGAAAACAGAAAGATTATAAGCTAGCTTATTTGTGTACCAAACATAGCCTTATCTATTTCACAGAAACTAAGTATATTTTAGCAAATCAATGATTAACTCCTTGACATATGTTTTTCATCTTACAAGGCGGGTACCTATTGATGGAAGCATTTGTAAGACAAAACACAAATGTATCTGCGAGAAAACATCAATGTTGTTGAGGGATATTCCTTTAATAATTGTAAATATGGTTATTCTAAGAAGTTTGGTTATATCGGATGCTAATTAAAATACATTTTCTTAATTTGTCCGAGAATGAAAGATGAGACTAGCTGTTATCCGATATAAGATATTGATTATATCGTTTGTTTATGGTAAATGTGCATCGATTAACATCAGTCTCATGTCCACCTGATTTCTGTAATTCTGCTGTTATCCTTGTTTATTTGATATGCAAGTGAAATTCGATAATGCTAGAACCTCATCTTTTTTTTATATATATATATATATATTCACAGGTGTCCTTTAACTGCGTTTGCACTGTAAAAACTATTGATCCTTACTGTATTTCCGGTCATAAAAGTGGTGCAAATTCCTAGCAACAGCAGCAGGAGGAAGTTTATGTGCACGGTGTTCTTGTGGTGATTAGTTCTATCAAATTGTTGTTGCCTGGTGATTTGTTTTCAAGGATGAAGTCTTCTGATGTGTATTTATAGCTCTTATAATTATTAATTTCTCGGGGAGATCAGAGATGTTTTTGCACATGTACCATTTTGATTCGGGTATGACTACAAGAACTGAACTTACCATTGAGGGTTGTATGATGTGTATTTCTAGAGCTCTTGCATCATTTCTCGGGGAGATGTNCATATATATATATATATATATTATTTCATTATATGTAATAGTTTAATATATGATTTATATGCGCATTCAACCTTTTATAAAATAGTTGTCATTTTATAGTTTTGGTATAAAATTAAGAAAGAGGAAATTACTCCACGCACCAACTTGTTCATAAAATATTACACATCTACTAAAAAAATATTTTATTTGCAAAAAGGCATCTGCTAGCCAAAATATTTGTAAAGATACGAGATTTATACGCATCAATCCTTTTCCCACTTACGACAAATAATTCTCTCCACCTTTTTTGATCCTTATTTTTTTATTCTCAGATAATCATGAGTTTCCATTTCTTCTAAAAAATCTTCTCCTTTTTCTAATTTCTCCTTGTTCGTCTGTAATTTATCCCTCAAGAAGACAACAATTGGTGGACGTTGTTTGTGACCGATAGAGAGTAGTGGGCGGTTGCAACTCCGGGCATCAGCGATGGAGGCGGCGGATTACTTGTGCGGGGCGCCCAGTCCTCGAACTCCCATCGCTTGTGGATCTTGCACCGGCGACGGGCACATCTCGCAGTGATGAGACCTCGAATTGATTGCTCGTCCAACGGCGAATCGTTTAATTTTGATTTTTTTTATGCGGGAGTTCAATTAGGGCTTGAGTAATGTGGATTAATTGGGAATTTTTCCGCGCAGATGAAGATGAATAAGAAATTTGAGGCTTGAGTAATGTGGATTAATTTCAACGCCTGGATCTGAAATTATTTCCAGTATATGTTTGGTATATGTTCGGTATACATATATAAACCCAAAAAATTGGAGTTATTTCGGTATATGTTCGGTATATGTTCGGTATACATATATGGGGAGAGTTCGATTGAAACGGGTTACGGAGGCCGAAACGGGTTTGTCAAAGGTCTCGTCTATGGGGAGAGTTCGATCGATGAGAGGCCGCGCGAATCCACCGGGGATAGAGGAAAAGACGGCGGAGAAATTCTTTTCTCTATTACACAATCTAGCATCTATATAATTTTTTCTCTCTCTTGTGTGATGAAGGGTTGTGGAAAGACTGACGGATAAATTCTTTTATCCAAAGGGTTGTGGAAAATCTTTTCTCTCTCTTCTATCTGTTACACAGTCTTGCATCAATATAATTTTTTATGGTCAAGTAGGTATGTTTGTAAATAAATTTTGTAGTTAGTATTTTTACAAATATTTATGAAACACTAAGGTAAGTATGTAAATGAGCCGAAAGAAAATAAAAATTTAACATATTCAATATTATTAATAAACTAGCGTGCAGCTTGACAGCTCTAACTGGAGTTGGGATCGGTTCAGGTGGGTGCATTGAATAGGGTGAAAACAGATCCGTCAAAACATCTTGACTTGGTTGACATAGGCATCGACCCGGCTGAGTCAACCTGGTTTGACTCGATCATTAAAATTTTTTTGGTTTTGGGAAATATTTTTTTTTTATTTTAAAGATAAAAGCTATGCATATACATTTATGATTAACATTTATTATGAGATATAATATTCATTAAGACTTTGATACACAAAATTTATATTAACATTTATTATGAGATATAATATTCATTAAGACTTTGATACACAAAATTTATATCGAACACATTTATTTTTTTTATTTTAATGTATAAATAATTATTTATGTATAAAAATATTATAATTAAAAAATTTTAAAATTATCCTATTCATCAATTATTGGATTGACTACGTTTTGCAGCCGAAGCTCTAGCTCTCATCTTTAGACTACGTTTTGCTCATGATTCGGGTATTTCAATTTAATATGCTAAAACGGATGCCCTGACAGTTATTTGTGGGTTGTCTGAGATCTCGCCAAATGACAACTTGCATCAAGTTTTTGTGGACATTTTATCGCTTTTGTCAAATCTTAATTGTGAATCTTGTAGTCATATAGATAGGAATCATAATTTTGTTGACCATTATCTAGCTAATCGGGCTTTCTCGGCGACGGGACCCTTTATATGGAAGGATTGTCTCCCGTGTTTTCTATCTTCTAATTTTTGTAATGGTCGAAGACCGAATCTCCGTTGATTGTAATTGATATTGTGATTTCAAAAAAAAAAAAATAAATAAATAAAATATAAATAAATATTGGATTGACCCGGAGGCCTATTCGGTTTGATTCCCGGGTTTATAAACCATGATAGATGGTAATAAACTAAACTAGTCTCCTTCCTCGCCTCTCCGTCGTCCGATTGCTCGTCTCTCCCCTCAGATTTCTCCAATCTTCATCACCCAATCCTCTCCCTCTCTCTCTCTCTCTCTCTGAGCGCGCCAAATACAAATCCAAGGTACCCGTTTTTCTCACAGACACACACGCAGTTTTCTCCGTATATATATGATCATGTATTCCCATGGCATCAAATGGATATCTGAGTTTTCGTCAATGTTCATTATATGTTACTTATTTCTTAATTTTGTCGCGTCGAACGTTAAATTTTTAATGGCCAGACCTTTTATGTTTTTTTTTTTTTTTTT
>BKCP01009626.1:898868-919038 GCA_008636005.1 Striga asiatica
TCTTACCTTCTTTTTATTTCATTAATTCATTGATATATGGAAAGCAAATCTTATGCGTGTGTATCAGTGTATCTCTTTTATGCAGATGGAGTTGACTCCTAAGGGCATTTGGTCTAACTGTTGAGCTTAATGTTGAGCACAGCATACCTTTGATTAATTTTGCCGTAGGTTTATTCAGAAAGCTAATCATGGATGGACAAACTGTGAATTCATTTCGTTAATTGTTTTATGAGTAATGCCATAGAGCCTACTTGAATGACTAGTTGGGTTACAACTCAAGTGTAAATGCATTATTTTTCAATTTTTTTATAATGCAGTTACACTTGGATTGTACCCTAGTTGTCATCCAAATGGGCTAAATAACATTACTCTTGTTTTATATATGTTGTTAGTGTGACGGATTAGAAATAATTCAAGTGTTATATCGGTGACACGTGTTGTGTATTTAATAAAAGGTCTATAATGGGTAATAGTTGAATTTTTTTTTGTATATGCCCAACAGATTTTGGGAAAATTTCATGGATAGGTGTGATACAGTTATACTCTCTTTTGGAAAAAATTGTGACGTAGCACTAGTAAGTAGAAAAAAAAGTTATGACGTAATGATATGCTACAGTAAGGTACATTGAAACATCAACTTATTGTGGTATGGATCATGTTCCGTTGTTATTACGGTGTACTAGATATGAGTAATTCTGGAGATTATCTTCCACCAAATTGCATTTTGCTTCATCCAAATTAAGTTTGGATGGACATAATTGGATCTTCTTGCACTTCTTATACTTAATTTGGTCAAGATCAGGACGTTGTCACTTTAAATATTTTCCATTATTTCATGACTCATTAGTTCCGATTCGTTTGAGTTTCTTAACTTACTCTTTTTGTCAGGCTGAATCATCTCATTTGTTCCTGGTTATCCACTGCTCGATTAATATACCACATATAATACATGTACACATATAGAAGCAGTGGCACCATGAGAAGTAGTTTACCCTGTTCCAAATGGTTTTCCTGATGAAAGCCATGACTGATGAGTACACACTGTTTTGCCCTTGTAACTCTGCTATATGTTCCCTAGGTAGTTTACTAATAGCTGCTCGAGTGCATCTGATATTATGTAGAACAAAACCTTATTTATTTGATTTTTTTTTTCGCTGATTTAGTATGTATTAACCATATTATTTGTTTCTTTTGCTGATGTAGTAAAGTATCTATTGTCTACCTTGTTTTATTTGATTCTTTAGATGATCTAGTAAAGTGTGTATTATCTATATATGGCTTTTCTGGTTTAGTTAAACCCAATTAAATTAAACCACTGTCTTTGTCCTAAGGTGACTGGTTTCTGTTGTATCTCAAAATTGACTTCTCTTTTTCCTGTTGACCTTAGGAAAATGGTTATATGTCTACTTGTGTGGTTTGGTGCTCGTTCAATTTGCACAATCTGAGCTACGTCACCACAATTGATTTGGAAAAAGAAAACTAAGTACTTGAGTTGCTGTGATGAATCTCTTTTCTTAGGAATATCGTTCACCATATTTTGTGCTTGTTGAACAGAGCTAGCGACAAGTGCCAGAAAGAGAAAAGAAAGACAATCAACGGGGATGATTTGTTATGGGCCATGGCAACATTAGGGTTTGAAGACTATATTGCCCCATTGAAGTCCTATTTGGCTAGGTACAGAGAGGTACTAGAAGTTTTCCTATTACTCTGACTATTTTGGTTTACTGTTGCAACAAATGCCATGCCATATAATTATCAGTTTCCCTGATTTAATGTATAAATTGGCAATAGTATTTATATTTGATTTTGGAATAGTAACAAAATTATTGTTAAATTTTTTATGGGTATCCAGTAGTACATGTGTAATGACATCAGACGGCAAGGAAAAGTTTGGCCAATTATTTGTCACAGCATTTTACTATCTGTGTCACTGCTAATTTTTAAGAATAGTTATTGCGGAAAATCCTATTTTTCTTCTTGATATATGGAGTGAAGACAACTTTTTACATTGACACTGCTTATGTAGTCAATAATATTTTTTTGGTGCATATTGCAAACATGAAGGACATGTTTGCAAAAATATTGAGATCTTTTAAGAAGGAAGAAAAGCTGGTAATTTTAGCCATTTTGCAGCAGGTTGTGTGCTTTAGGAATTCTGTTGGTTGTGTAATTCTACTGTTGGTTGTCTCGCATGCCCAACAAAGCTTACATGGCAATTACTATCTTATTTTATTTCTTTTTTCTTTTGTATTCTTTTTGTTGGGTATATCTAATGACAAAAGTTTAATGTTTAAAACTAACCTCTCTCTTTTTTTTTTTTTTTTTCTTTTTAAATTATTTCCAAACNACGTCAACTTCACAGCTTGAGGTATGAATGAATGCTTTTAACAATATTTACTTGACCTTCTTTAGTTGATAATATTGTTTATGAGTTTGTGACATGTATGTTAATAGGGTGACACCAAGGGATCTATTAGGGGTAATGATGGATCTGTTAGGAAAGATGCTAGTGGTGTATCTCAATTGCATACAGATGCACAGGTGAACTTTCGAATTTTGTTTAGTTTACTTATCTTCAGTTCATAAGATCATTACTGCTATTAATCTCCTTCAGTCACAAAGCATTTATTTATTTATTATTATTATTGCTCTCACCCTCTGGATGGCATTTGGCAGTTTGCGCATCAAGGCTCTTTTTCCCAGGGCATGGGTTATTCAAATCCCGAGATTGAATATTGAGTGAGTTTTCATCCCTTTGCCCATATAGCAATTCTTGGTATGTTTAATGGAGCTTTTTTTGGAAGTGTGAATTGGCCTCTAATTCTGTTCACAATGTCAACCATTTGAGAATGTAGGGTTCTATTTTAGGCCACTTGAAACCGGGAGTTCCTCTGTTCTGTCATTTGGGCTATATTTCAGTTTTTTGCTGGTGCTTTTATAGTAAAGACTTTATTTTTAGATTTTTAAGTATGCTTTAATATAAAGGATGACTTTTTGAAATGGCTAAAAATGCGATAATTAGGATGGTTTCCATGCTAGGCTTACAGATCTTGGGTTATTCACAACTTATTTCTACATTTGGTGCTTATCTAGAATTACATTGCTGATATTTCAAATTTCCCTTTTGAAAAAGGCAAGGGTTTTTGCTTATTATGAGTTTCGTTTCCTTAAAATGTTGCAGGAATGTTTTGAAGCTAAAGGCAAGGATGTGGCTCGTCTCTGCTGAATTCGGCTCGTCATTGGATGGTGGTGATGTTTTTTTATATTATTTATTTTATTATTTTATAATACCGTTTGAACTTCAAACGAAGTATAGTGATGTGTTTTTGTTATAGTTATATCATATATGTAATATGTATATGTATATCCTAAATTTCTAAATTCTTTGCTCATTCTTGCTATTGAGCATACAGTGTTTAGATTGTAATAGTTGCTTTGCTTCAGACAACAGTTTCAAGAATATCTCCAGCACCAGCAGTGTTTAACAGGTTATTAGGCCATCATTTAATCAGGCCGTTTAAACGAGCAGGGCCGTTTAACATGGTTGCAATGCATCCATTAATAGCGGGTCCCATTTGGCCGTTCAACATACTGAACGGCAATTTTGGGTGGCTTTTTTTGTCTTTGTTTTAAATTAATTTATTATTCAAACTATTTTTTTTATATTTAATACACTTTTTATCTATAACACATTTCTCAATGTGGATAAATTTAAATCTTATCTATATCATACCTCTAAATATATATTAATAATTTATATTTTTTATCCCCCATTCTTTTTATGTCATAAATACACTGCAATTTTACAATTGTCTTGTATAAAAAAATTTAGCAACTGTTCATTTGCATAAAAAAAAAAAATCCGAATAAGGCATGGGCTCTGAAACATTTATCAGTTTGATAACTTAAATTATTGTGTCAGAATCATGTGGTATGAGCTATGGCAACAATATTAACAATAATATTGTCAGAATCATGTGGTATAAGCATGACATATGACACATTTATTAATTTGACAATATGCAATAATGTTGTCAATAATCTTATATGTAGAGATCTATATATCCAAAGCAATCCAACATTTTCTTTTTCTTGAATAAAAAATCATAACAACAAAAATTTAGAATTCAATTAAAGCTCCAAAAAATGTCTCAGTACACTCATCTATATTAGCCTTTAATTCATCATCAACCACCGACAGTGAAGATGGTGAGGACACAAACGATTTAGAAATTGCAATGATATGATCTATTCTTCAACAAAGCCACAATTTACTTCAAGCATATCAATGCAAAATTGAAATTCGTAAAAGAAGAGAAAGTTTATCCAGAGAAATTGTGATGTCGGGCATGACAGACTCGTAAGTGATTATTTATTTAGAACCTCTTTTGTACTTGCGAAAGCTCAGAATACCTGTTGGGACAGTGTTGTAAGGGTGAATATCGTATTCTCAAAATTGGTTTTATGCAACGGGCAATGGTGCACCACTTATCAATTGAAGCGGTGTTGCCTAACTATGATATCATAACCAATAAAAAAAACGAAAACTATCTCAATGATTGAAAATTCTCAGGGATGTAAAATACTTGTTAAGGATAATATAAATACAACAATGGATTGTTGGGTAACAAATCAACCTCCTCACATGAAACACTAATCACAAAAATTGATTACAGAACATGGATGCACAACAAAATCAATTATGAGATATATATATATACATAATCAAAAAAAACAAAAAAAAAAAAAAAATGCAGAGTGAAAAAAAAATCTAAAATTTGTGAAATTGGAACACGAATTTCCAATCAAACTTTATAGATTCTTTTTACATTTCAAATCACAAATCATTGAAACATGAATGCATCCAAATATTTACCTTGATGAATTGATGCTTTTGAAAAAAATCACAAAATAAATAAATGAATAAGATCTACAGCCAATGAATGGACAACGGAGATTCAATATCTTTTGACTAAATTGCTACATATCGTATAAAGAAGATTTCTTAAATAAATTTGAACTGTCATTGAGATTATAGCCGCTAACTTCGTGCGGAGAAGAGAAAAGTTATTTACAAATGTATAAATTAAAATTCAATTTATTAACAAGAGGTAATTTAATTAAATAATTAAATACTTTTAAATAGTAAGATATGCATAATTAAATACCTTTTAAATACATAAATTAATAGTTATTAATTTTGATTTCTTAAATATTTTTATAGTAATATATGAATAAGTACTTTAGGTTTAATAGTACTATATGAATACTTAAATACTTTTTAAATAAATTAATCAATGGTTATTAATGTTGGTTTCTTAAAGATTTTAAGAACATTTTAATATTTATTATTTTTGATTTTCTAATTATTTAATTGGAAGAAGCAACGTGTACCATGGTATTAGAGCACCCACAATGCATTGAGTCTCTTAATAAAATAATATATGTCACATAGAAAATAGACATAGTCTATAAAAAAATGTCTCTCAATGCAATTAAAAATGAACATGATCTAGCTTATGTGACAATAAAAAAAAGAGACCAAGTCCACACTTGAGTCTATTTTGGACCCAAGTACAAACCCAAACACTCATCATTTATTTCTAATTTAATTTTTATTTTAATAAAGTAAACATATTAGAGCATTTTTATTGGTTGACACATATGCTAGACCTAATATATTATTTTTGCATTGAATAACTTTTGAGTTTTTTTACTTAGGTTTGTCCACTTAACAAGTCTTTTTAACGGTGGTGGAATGACCCTACAGTTGGCTAAAGATGGATTTTTATAAAAGGAAATTCCAGAGGTTAAATAATTATAATTATAATAATAATATAAAAGGAAAAACAAAACTCTCAACAGTCGCGAAATCACCTGTCCCAACTCCCAATCCTTATAAACGTCTCTCCGTTCTCGTGAAGACCTCCAAACAAAATCTCCGTTTTCAGTTTAAGGTATTGAATTTCTTTTACACTTCAAATATTGGTTACGGTACCAGTATTTTCATTTTTTCGCGTTGAATTCTTGTTAACTTGCAATTTTCAGAATTTAAGCACGCGTACTGTATATTTTTCACTTTGTGTGCCGCTAGGGTTTATGCTTTTTTATATTGATGAAAATTATTTGAGATTCTATTAAATTCTTTATTTGATTTTTTGTAACATTGATTGTAGAAATGATGATTATGGAAGATGAGCAGCAAGGTGACGCGGCTTAGGATATAGCTGTAGAGACGTTTCCGTTTTGCCCTTAGGGTGAGGAATCGCCGACAGAGCCATTTTCTGAGATCATGGGCGGCGAAAATGAGGCACATGAGTCTTTTGAAGGGGAAGGTGGAGACGAAATCATGGTGGAAATTGTTGGGTCTGATGTTTTTGTCAATGGGGCCATTAGCCAAAAAGAGTGCTCCTTATTTTCGGGAGAAATTGGATATTTGGAGGGTCATGAAAGGGGGAACAAAGAAGAAATTGGAAGTGGGAAGCTTCCGGAGGGTGTTGATGTAGATGAAACTGGGAAATTTGAGGCAGGGTTTGCAGGGCCCAGAGACGATGATGCGATTATCGAAGAGAAGACGATGGGAGATGAACGAATCCAGAAGAAGGTTAGTGCTGAGAACCTTGCAAAATCTGAAGTTTTGAATTATCCTGCGGATGCTTCTGTGGAAGCGGGTTTTGATAAAGTGGAGAAAAAAGGGGTGTCAGCTTCAATTTCTGATCAATTGGCAGATTATGCTCATACTAATTATACTGAAAGAGAAGTTTTAAGCACATTCAGTGATAAAGCTGGAATTTTAGGTCCTAACGATGAAAATGCGAGCAGTAATGGTGATTTTGGTGTAAAAGCTGGAAATGTTGATGAAAAAGTTGTTTCTGCAGAAACTGGAGACTCGATTGTTGAGAAGGACCCTCATGTCCCTGATGTCTTTGATGAGAATCATGGTTGCGTTAAACAAAGATCTGGTGATGTTCAAATTGCTGAAGTGAGTGATGGCCTAAATATTGATATTCAAGCTGGTACAAAGGTAAATCAGCCAAATGTAGAGCAGATCGGTCCCAAAGTTTCGGCACCGACTACAAAGTCCCCAGAAACTGCTGAAACTCTAGTGGTTGATGTGTCGAAGGAAAAAACTTCTCTCCCGAGCGACAGTTGTGCTTCTGATGTGGCTACTATCCATGACGTGGTAAATAAACCTAATGAAGCTGAAGAAAGTTCTGAAAAAACAAGTGGCTTTCATGTAACGGAGGACCATGCTTTTGAAACTAGTCGCATGGTTGTGGAGTATGATAATGAACTTGAAGTTGACCACAGTGGAGAGAATGTGGAAGCTGAAATTTGTGAAGAGCCCGAATTAGAAACTGAGATTATATCGTCCAATGAGAAATCTTCGAGGCTTGAAAGAACAAATCTGTCATGTTGTCTATTTCAGAAAGAGGATCATTTTGTCCCGTCTGATTTGGTTTGGGGAAAGGTCCGCAGCCATCCATGGTGGCCCGGACAAATATTTGACGCGTCCCATGCTTCCGAGAAGGCTCTTAAATATCATAAAAAAGATGATTCTTATTTGGTAGCGTATTTTGGTGATGGCACCTTTGCTTGGATTGAAGAATCTAAGTTGAAGCCTTTTGGGTCGTATTTTTCCCAAATGGAGAAGCAAAGTAATTCTGAAAAATTTAAAACTGCAGTCGATTCGGCCTTGGAAGAGGTCTCGAGACGGGTTGAGTTAGGTTTGTTGTGTGCTTGCGTGCCAAAGGACGATTATTGTGAAATTGAAGCTCAGCATGTCGAGAATGCTGGGATACGTCAAGAATCAAGTGAAAGGTATGGTGTGGATTATTCTGCAAGGGCCCATAATTTTCTACCTGACAAACTTATAGATTACATTAGTGATTTGGCTACTTCTGCGTTTTCTGAGGCCGATAAGCTGGATCTTGCAATTGCTCATGCACAATTATCTGCATTTTGTCGTTTCAAGGGTTATCATGCTCCGACCGAATTTGTTTCTTACGAAAATTTGCTAGAAAACGATGCAGATAGCGAGAAAAAATCTCGTAAAAAACGTAAATCTGTTCCGAAAACTGGTTCCACGTCTAGGAAAAAAGAGAAAAACCCAGTTGAATTTACTGGTGATCGTGAAGTTATTTCCACAGATGTTAAAGATTTACCAGTCAGCTCGTCTTCCGCGAGAAAACGGAAAGCAACCGATTCTAAATCCGATGGGTCGAACAAAAGGGTAAGCGTATATGCTGCCAAAATATCTAACCCGACAAGTCGAAGCCCCCCCACCAAGCCTTCGTTTAATATCGGCGATTGCATCCGTAGGGCAGCCACCCGGCTGACGGGCCCCACATCTACAGTACAAAAGGACAATCACAACATTGATGAGATGGTAATTGATGGTGTTGATCATGGAATATCGGGAAACAATCCCACGTTTGTTGCAGAAGAAGAATCTTCACTAGCTGACGAGATGTTAACACTCGAGCTTGCTGCACAAAGTCCCAAGGATGAGGTCAGTTTTGATAACGACGAGACTTTCTTCATGGCTTTCAGAAATTCAGTAGTTTTCGATAGTCCGGAGGAGGAGAAAAAAGGCGATCAGACGATTGGTGGGCTTGGTGAGGAGTTTGAGTTTGATGATCAGAACGAATTTTATTCTGGTAAGGAGAAATTGGTAAAACCGGCCCGTAAATTGCATCCGAGGAAGAGATTAACCAATCCAAAGGTTGCTCTTAAAAAGTTGGGTAATGAGAATGTTATTAATAGGAAAGAGGAAGAGCTGTTATTACCTGCTGAGCTTATTCTGAACTTTGTCGAGAAAAGTTGCATTCCGTCGGAAATTAATGTGAATAAAATGTTCAGACGATTTGGGTCGCTGATGGAGTCTGAGACCCAAGTGGATCAAGATTCGGGCCGGGCCCGGGTGATCTTCAAGCGGGCTTGTGATGCTGAAGTTGCTCGTGATAGTGCCGAGAAGTTCAGCATATTTGGGCCTTCTGTTGTTGTTAGTTATGAGATATGTTACTCACCTTTGATATCTGTTAAGATTTTGCCTGATGATGTACCTCGTCAGTGCCTGGAAGGGGAGACTTTGATGATTTAGGCCTTGTTATCGAAGGTAACAATAATTATATACTCTACATATCATTGGTTTTAGCATATTTTCAGAAAAAAACCAGTTATCGTTTTTTTCTTCCTTTTCGTTTGTGAAAAAACTTGAGCTGTATTTGCTAACAGGAAGTTGTGGCATCCCGGATGAGAGGAAGCTGTTGCTGGATAGGTTCTGAGAAGGTAAGCAAACAATGTGTTTTCGAGGTTATAGGTTCTGAATTGGCTGTATTTAGAGATGCTACCGTTTGTGTTATCTGAGGAATTTGGGTTGTACTTAGTGATGCTACCATTTCTTTATACATATATTCCAGTGATGCTACCATTTCTTATACATATTTTCCAAATGTTTATCATGATGTAGGTTTGTTTTGTTCATTTAGTTGTATTATATTTTTGGTTCGGAATATCGTTTTCCTCTTTGATGCGTAACCCTTATGGCGGTTATCGAACAGAACTGTCGCGAACAAAGCTCGTTCGTGTTCGATAAACAACTATTTCGTTTAGTAATCAATTCAAACTCTAACATGAAATTATGCTCGTTTAGTTATCGAACAAACACAAAAAAGTTTGCGAACAAAAATGTATTTTATAATTTTACATATTATATATATAGTATATACATATATAATATAATATAATATATAAATATGAATATATATTAAATATTAAATAAAATAACTTGTATCGTATTGAAATAAAAAAGTCAACAAACACGAACACTAACTTGTCGAACAATTTGAACACGAACAAGTTCGACTATATAAACGGACGAACACGAACGTGCCGAACTAATAAATGATGAAAATTTTTGTTTGATTACTAAAAGAACGAACACGAACATGTTCGAAAATTAGTTGAACTAGAGCTCGAAAACTTTAACCTCGTTTCGGTTTGATAATTGGCCTAATTTGTCTAGAGCTATAATATATCTTATTTTCTATGACATTTTTTGTACGATGCTGTGAAAATATTCCAAACGCAAATACAATGAGGTGATCTATATATCTGTATCGTGACTGCAAAAGTGAGACAAAGATTTGGTTTAGATTGAACCGAAAATCTCCAATGTGCGCGCGTCGTGCCCATGTTAATGGCCGGAAAGGTAGAGGTAACCTAGAGAAGTAAAGAGGATTCTGTACCGAAAAAAAAAAGAGAAGTAAAGAGAATTGAAACGACTGAATATAAAATCCACTTTTTTATGAGCTAGTTGAGAGAAACAAGAGGAAAAAACGAAANATTAGGTGTGCGTAGATAGTGATGACTTACAAAATGGATGAACATGTGGAAATTAATAACGAAAAATGGGTATATTAGAGGTAGAGACCAAACAGAGGCCGTCATTTCAAAGAATTTTTCCATAAATACTCGACTATAGTTATTCCTATATAAAGTGGAAAAAAGATGACACAATTTGAACATTTATCTAATTTTTATTAAAGAAAAAAAAAAGTGAAGATGAAGGGCTATTTGACTTTTAAACCGTGAGAGAGAGAGAGTTCTAACAGAAGTCGCATTCATGAAGAACACGCTCTTTAACTACTTTTGTCATTCATCAACACGTACGCAGTAAACGTCCCCTTGTAAATCGCACAAGTCCTTTTTTCCATCGGTAAAAGTCGGCACCGGTCGAAAGACACCGGTCCACCAACACCGCCACGTGTTATTCCTCTCATATGATAAGTTATTGCAGAAATTATGTGTGTCCTGCAAATTTTGGCTGTCCCATAAATGAGGGAATATGTGTGCGCGTGTCTCAATATTTAGAAGTAAGATAAAGGAAATAAATGAGAATAAATATATATAATTGGATACAATATAATAATAGTTATGATCTAGTCAAAATTTAATATGACAGTCAAATATGACATGACAATTTCTTATATACGAGCATGTTTGTTTATGGAAATTTTTGGTTTTGTTTAGATTTTTTTATTTGGTTTGGTTAATTTTGAAAAAGGTGGTATAGTTAGGTATTAGTGGGTATATTAAAATAATATTTAAAATAAAATAATTAAAATTGATTTGATGTAAAAGTATGAGAGAGATTATTTGAAGTGATAGTTAGTTAAAATAATGTGAGTGGATGAATAGTGAATTAAGGTTGATGTGGTGTGTACGATTGATTGATTGATTGATATTATTTAATTATATTGATAATATTGATGATAGTGTGGTTGAGTTAAAAAAAGTGATTGAGTTAAAATGTTGGAAATTTTTTGAAAAAATCTTATAAACAAACATGCTCTACACATTCATCAATGGGCCCCACAACCAACCCACTAACCACATTCTCTCTCTCACACTTACACGGTAAAACGCATAACACACACACACACACACTCAATTCATCACATTCAGACGACCATAGCCCACCGCCTCCGGCCACCGACCCGATGCCGCGCCTCAGCAGACCGCAACCTGAGACGGCTGCAGTCTATCAGTGTCTCCCCTCCATTTGTAGCTCCACCGCCCGCCGCCCGTCGTTGAGATTCCGGCGAGATGCGACCGATTCGACCCCGCAACACTACTCAGCCAAGGCCCCCCATATTTGTCATCGCCGACCGATCCTATGGCGGCAACTCGCAGGAACGCCTATGTGATTCTCCTGACAGCAGCGCGCAGTCCTTGAGACTGACGTCATTGAGCCGTGGCGGCTCTAGTTTTGTCGAGTGAGTATTTCGATTCTCCCAAGCGGCGGTGCCTGCGACCACACAGGCGAGCGAGCCTCTGTCGACGATGGTCGTCTGCTGCTGGGGGTGGTTTTGATTTGGGGGGTTGGCTTTCTGAAATTTGATATGATTAAGGGATCTAATTGGAATATCTTAACTTTCAATATATTTTCAATTTAGTACGTAGGCAAATTGGTGATTTAACAAAAGTTCCAGAGATTTAGTTGCAATTTCAGAAATTTATTACAATTAGTTTGTGGTTACAATTTATAATTTAATAAAAAATTAATAAATGCATGTTCACTACAATGCAGAATATAGTGTATGTATATGCACAATAAAAGTTCAAATAAAATATGGAACGTAGAATATTAATCACCGAACCGACCGACCGAATTGTCGAAACCGAAAGAAGCGATTCGAACTTTTGAAAAAAAAAAACGATTAATTTTTGAACGTGTATTACATGGGTTGAAAAAATATATTACCGAATAACAATATTACAAGTGTATTTGGTTGTCGTTGATATTTTAAAAAATTTAGTTAATGTGTACACATTATTATATTTTGATACTTTCATATGTTTATTTAATAATTTATATTCTTTTTTTTTTGGCATAAATAACCGAATTTTTAATAGTAAAATCAAATAATCGAATTGAAACATAACAAATTTGAATAAAAAAATTTAGTTTGGTCGATGTTATGCAGTCCGACAGTCATTCATGTGCAATTCGTCTAACCATATTGTGCATAGTTTGGTAGTTATTGTGTAATCTGGATCGGTCGAACTTTCGTCTAAAACCAAATTAAAACCAAACCGAATTAATTGCTGGTTTATTCGGTTGTTTAACTGAGTTAATCAAATCAATTGAAATAAAATATTATTAATATTATAAAAATATATCTAGTGTTAACGTATGAAAAAATATGTTAAAAGGGTATTCAGTTGTTACCGATATTTTTAAAAATCGGTCAATATATACACAATACTGTTCAATGGTTGGTGTTGATATTTTGATATTTTTATATGTTTATTTATTAATTTACATGTCTTTTGGTATACATAAGTGAAGTTCTAAAAGTAAAAACATCAATCGAATCGAACCGAAATATAAAATTACGAACAAAAAAGTTTAGTTCGGTCGTTGTTGTGCAGTCTGACAGTCATTCATGTGCAACTCGTCTAACTATATCGTCCACGAGTTCAGTCGCTATTGTGCAATCAGAATCGCTCGAACTTTTTGTCTCAAACTAAATTAAAATTGGACCGAATTAATTGATTTATTCGGTTGGTTAATTGAATTAAAATAAAAGAAATGAAATATTATTTATCTTGTAAAAATGTGTTTTGGTATTAACATTTGAAAGTATATATTATACGTGTATTCGGTTGGCGTCGATACTTTGAAAATATCGGTTAATATATACACAATATTGTTAATCGGTTGGCGTCGATCTTTTTAATATTTTTATATATTTATTTAATACTTTATATTATTATTTTCCGGCAGAAATAAACTACTTTTTAAAAGTAAAATACAAATAATCAAACTGAAATATATTATTTGAACCAAGTTCTTTAGTCTATTCGCTGTCATGCAGTCTGGAGGTCAATAATGTGCAATTCGTATAACCATATCATGCACAGTTTTGGTTGTTATTGTGTAGTCTGAATCGGTCAAACTTTTGTCTCAAACTAGATTAAAATTGCACCGGAATATTTGGTTTATTCTGTTGGTTAATCAAATCAACCAAAATAACTGAACTAAAATATTATTTATATTGTAATAATATATTTAGTATTTTTAATATTATATTTTATATTTTATATTTTCTTTTGCTGGATTGAATATATTTTTTATATAAAAATATAAATTCGACGTCGAACATAAATAATTTAATTGAAAGTAATACAAATTATCGAATCGAAATATATAACTTCAAACCATTTTTTTTCTGCAGTGCGAGAATTTTTTATGTGCGATTCCAAACGTGATTTTGCAATTAACAATATTGTATGATTATTAAATATTTGATAAATTATAAAATTTATCCATTAACTAAATTGAAATTTAATAAAATTTATAAAATTACAATTAGGTCCTTGTGAATTATCAAATTCTCAAAAATCATCCATCCCCAACTCCATTTCTCGCCGGCATATTCTCCAATATTTATGGCTACCGCCACGCGCCTGCACTATCCGTTGGGAGTTGCGCCGGCAGGTCCACCCGCTGGATCGTGAGAAGAGGAAGTCGGAGATTCTGATTTTGAGTTCAATTTTTGACAGGGCTGAGCGGCTTCAGGGCCGGTATAGCCGTCATCGATCGATTAAGGTTCCAACCAATCGAGTAGATTCGTCCTCGATCGTCTACAGCGACAAGTGGCAGGTGACAGAGGTAGTCGAGTGGTCCGATCTCAACCGGAGTCTGCACTCTTTGAGTTAGACGACGGGTGAGAAGGACGCTGGCTGAGGCTAAATTGGCGGAGAGAGGCAGGTGGCGGGCGATGGTTAAGTGGTTACTCGTGGAGTGTGACTGTGTGTTGTGTGTGTGTGTGTGTGTATGTGTGTGCATGTGTTNTTAATATGCTTAAATCATATTAAAATCTATAAATTATTCATCTAACTAATACATCCATGTACGTTGACTTATTCTGAAAAGTGGGACACACGCTTAGAATCTCCAACTTATGAAAAAAAATGCTATTTTAAAATTACAAAAGAATGTATAATGTGAGCTTGGAGAGCATAAAATAGGGGCAAGTAACGCAAAACATTGAAAACCAATCCCTAGTTCATACTCTATTCACACTTCACTTGAATATATTCATTAAATATACTCTATACGACAAATAAAATAAAATGAAATGCTAACGAAAAAATAAATAGGAAAAAAAAAAAAATGAAGATTTTGAGTCGTGTGTTCTCCAGCGTGGCGGGACTTTTTGCTATAAAAACTTCACTTTCACTACTCTAATTTCGCACAGCCCAAATTAAATATTTGTAAATATGGAAAAGTGCGGAGAGAATCCCACTATAGTTGTGACGGAGTGTTCTCTATCATCTCCGTTATCTTTTCCGGCAGTTATGAGCCCATGCGCCGCCTGCAAGATCCTCCGTCGGCGGTGTGTGGACAGCTGTGTGCTCGCACCTTATTTCCCGCCAACCGACCCACTCAAGTTCACCATTGCCCATCGGGTCTTTGGGGCTAGCAACATTATCAAACTACTGCAGGTATATTCTATAATAATAATAATAATAATAATAATAATAATAATAATAATAAAAATGAAATACACTTCATTTCATCAAACAAATTTACTACTGTTGTCCATATTATGTAGTATGTTCGATGATTCGATCCCTATATATGCTGGATACCTATATTCTAATAATGACCCCTTTACCTCTTGAGATTATAGATATATTTACATTAATTCCTCATTACCCTTAGTCCCTTAATAATTATTTAAAAATTAAATCTGTTTTGCTTGGACTTTTCTTTTTATAACTCTAAATATCAGTTGAGTTGAATCGTAATAGTGACCTACTTAAAAAATTTGCGAAAAAATCTATGGAGAAGGCATAATCCAATGACTATCTTCAACCGAGGAAAATTATTTTCAGATTCAAGTGTCATAATATATGTGGACCCAATTTTTTTATTTTTTTTTTTATATTTTATTTTCAAATTCAAGTATCATAACACCGACGTATTGAATCATTCGCAAATCGCAATCCTACTTATATAATTTCCAGCTAGCAAATTAGACCGCATTGTGTTTATTTTTATTTTCATGTTTTATTTGAGAAACATTTAATAAAGCTAATTATTAATCAATATAATTCTATGTAAATAAAGTGTTGCCGAACACGCAAAAACTACATACAATACAGGAGTAGAAAACTGCATTAACGCGCACGTTAATCTCGTGTGATATATGGACGTGATCAAGTTAAAACTTCGTGAGATCGATGGAAATTATTTTAAAAAGGAGAAATTATTACAAAATGAAAAAGTGAAGTGAATAAGAAAAATTCTCCATAAAGTGGCTGACAAAGGTCTTCCCTCTAGATAAAATAAATAAATAAAAATTTAGAAAATGGGGTATGTAGGTGAAAATTTTCAAATTATTTTTCTTGACGACGTACAATTTTCATTGCTTTAATAGTTCATGTAAATTTGGCTTCCCTTAACGAATTTTCAAATGGAAATTGATATATGGATCTAAGGTCAATGGAAGTAGGCACCTCTTTAAAATGACATTAGCAGAGAAAAAGGAAAATGTTTTGCATATTAGCTAACTAATAAATGGTCATAATAATAACTTTATAAAAAAAAAGTTCAATAATGATGAGATATAGTACGTACGTACAGTTTTCACTATCAAGTTAAACTAGTCATCTCCATTTGTCAACATTTAATGATGGTCAAAACACGTTTTCTACTTAATCACACTCAGTATAGTTGTTTGATGAGACCACCAAACACAATTGATATCCCTAGCCAACTAACCTAAAATATCACTAGTCCAGTCACTAGAAAGGTTTGAATACACATTATACTAATTACATTATCACTAAATCAAAAATGAGAAATTTTTATCACAATTAGGTTGTGTTTGGTAAGCATATAAACTATCTTATAATATGATTAGGTTAAAAACTTCTAGTATTCCAATAAGATTGGTTTGGTATAACGAACTTTTCTGAAAAGCTCGAGTTTATCTCATAAGTTTCCTTGGTAGCTTTTCAAATAAGTCCATTGAATTTTTTATTTCATCTAGTTTATCGGCTAATTTTATCAAACACTTTTATTGTATAGCATAGCTTTTCAGCCATAAGTCATAAGCTATCAGCTATAAACTCAAAATTCACTTAAAAGTTACGTTATCTGCTATAAGCTAACTTATAACTTATTTGATTAGCTTATAAGCTTCCAGTATTCAAATAAGCTCAGGTTGATAAGACAAACTTTTCTAAAAAACTTGAGCTTATCTCGTAAACTTCTTTGGGTAGCTTTTCAAATAAGCTCATTGAATTTTTTATTTCATCTAGTTTATTAGCAGATTTTACCGAACACTTTTATCATATAACCTAACTTTTCAGCCATAAGTCATAAGCTATCAGCTATAAGCTCAAAATTCGCTTATCAACTATAAGCCAACTTATCAGCTAGGTTTAACAAACACAATCTTAGTTCAATTTGTCAAATAGTTTTTCTAAAATCCGCATATTTTATTTCAGGAGCTTCCCGAGCCTCAAAGGGCAGATGCCGTGAGCAGCATGGTGTACGAAGCCAACGCGAGACTACGCGACCCAGTTTACGGTTGTGCCGGCACCATTTGCCAGCTTCAAAAACAAATCAACGAGCTCCAAGCAGAGTTGGCTAAGGCGCAGGCCGAAATCCTAAATTTCCAATGCCAGAATGCAACTTTGCTCGAGTTGATATTCTCCGATAAGAATCATCATGTGATAACCGAAAATCGTCAAATCCAGGAACTCTCGCCACAAGAACCGATTTTCGCGCCATACATAGAAAATTCGACTCTTTTCTTGGACGAGAGCGTTTTGGGAGTCGCGTGGGAGCCGCTTTGGACATAGGTCTAATTAACTTCATTTTATGTTTAATTTTACATTGAAATAAAAATATGTACTCTTGGAAAAAGGATTTGACAATAGATATAGTGATGTTTAATTGTTTTTTCTACAACTGAGAATATAGCTAATTCAAGATCGAGAGACATGTTTATGTACTTGCGGTTACGGAGAAATTATGTAACTAGACATGATGAGCATATATTTGCGTCATTCATATGTAATCTTCCAAAGGAAAAAAGGAAAATTAAAGGTCATTGGAATTAAAACTTTTCCATCTTCTTTTGGGCGACCTAATTAATTAATTAATTAATTAATCCTATCATTTTAAGACAGAATTTGTTGTTCGCGTGTGTTCATTAATTAATACAAGCAACACTACAGTAATATTTCTTACCGACATACGTACTTTGCACCTTTTCATCTAAATCAAGGGCTAGTGTGAATTTTTTTTAATAATTAATGTTTTCCTCAAAAGTGAAGGTGAAAAATGAAAATAAATAAATAAAACAAAAGTGACATGACATGCTACCTAAGTGCTGATGATGATATATTATTGAAAATAAAGAGTAAAATCTTCTAGTTTTGTTTACCAATTAATTAACTATGAAAATTTTGGTAAACCTAAATCCATGGGCAATGTACTTGACTTCTTTATACCCACGGTTTTAATTATTCACATTTCGAGACCAAGTCCCAATAAATTTCATAAGTTACAAACACTATGTCATTTATGAATCATTTATAGCATAATTTTTTAGTACCAAACGTACAATGTTTATTTTTTCATGCAGAATACATGAGACCAAAAAGTGCAAAAATAATTCTAACTGCATGTATAATATTAGAATATTCACTTGTAAGTTGTCTCACATTATTTATACAGAGAAAATAGGCCTAATTTATATTAAATTATTCACTTCTAAGTTGTCCCACATCGTTTATACAGAAAAAATAGGTCTAATTTATAAGTCTAATGAACTACTCCTATTTATTTCTCACGTACCCCTGTTGTTTCTAGTAGGCTTTGGGGCACCCGACTCCGTATACGGGCTTGGGCTTTCTGAAAAGCACCATAACAGGAAAAACCCAGATGAAGCCCAAGTGAAGTTCCATCTCAGGTCTAGCCCACTAGACTTATAAGTTAGGTCTATTTTCTATGTATAAACAATATGGGACAACTCACAAGTGATATTCTAAGTTTCTAACATATAAAAAGTAGAAAAATAAAATTATCGGTAAAAAATTAAAAAAAATGAATAATAATGAAACCAATAGTTTGAACTTTTTCAAATTTATAGAATCCAAAGCACTTTATCTTGCATTTCTAGAACTCCTTTCATTAATTAATTTAATTCCTTGTCTCATAAATTCACGTCAAAAATAGAACGCGTTAATTAGCTTGTCCTTCTCAGACATGCCACAATTGTGGGTAGCTATAAAGAGATGGATAATTGTGGGGGTTCATTCACATTTTTCATGTCAAACACAGCCAAACTATAAGTCTTGTGTATGTGTGAATATGTTATTAATCTTATCCAACTTTTTTCGGTTCAATATAATATGTTTTAATTAAATGTATTAAAAAAATGGTATGATCATATTGTATAAATATATAGAAGTCAGCCGCATTGATTTTTCGTTGGTCCCGCGGGTTCGTTACTTTTTTCCGTTATCTTTTTTGGTTTCAGATTAATTAATCAAACTATAGATATATATATGTTAGTTCGCTATATATGTCACAATTCACAAAGTCATCATTTTTAGCAAACGACACTGATACTTATTAAATCAGAAATTCAAAAGGTCAGCTGGTAATACAAAAATTAAATTAAAGTTTTATTTTTCATAACTAGGACGACTCTTAATACTTTGACTGCTATACAAAACCACGACTCATCGTCATATATTAGTTTCATCTTCTCCTATATTTTAATTTCATATCAAGACTCAAGTCTGCCTAAAATATGAGGAACGGGTATATAGAATTAAATAACAATAATCAATATTAACTACACAAATATTTTGACTTTTCAATTTGTACTTTAATTAAAAAAACATTCGATTTGTTCTACACCATGAATCCTGAAAAATCCAAAGATTATCAAGTACCACTTGACATTTTTATTTCTAGCAACTACATATTATAATCTTCCCATTGATTATTCCTACATTAGGATTCAGTGCCCATTGTACTACACACACACACACACACACATATATATATATATATATATATATATATATATAAAAGGCTTGATCATTGACTTTGTTATAATGACTGAGAAACTAATCAGTGTATATGTCAGTTATAAGAATAATTAGTTGTCATATATTACTGAGGTGTTGGTTATTTTTGATTATTTTAAAATTATAATTGGTCGAGAGAATTAAGTTTGGACGATAGTCTAATTTCTTTAGCCTCATTTACTAAGAGGATGGGATTGGAATATTACGATTTGCTATGAAGTCAATAGTTGGCTCTATAGTGGGGCCAACCTTCTATATATAACAAGTAAAATCAACCATATTCTCTGATTACTTAAATAACACTAATATAATTTTATTAATATGGTAGGTTTATTTGTTGTATATATAGAAGGTTGACTCTACTATGAAGCCAACTGTTGGCTTCATAGCAAAATCGTGGACTATTAATCTATGTACGAAACTTCATTTTTATCCACATTAAAATTACCCATACAACCCCCACAAAACATCAGACCAAAGGGCATTTAAGTCAAACACCAACAAGTTGCAAAACGATGCCGTTTCGATTTAGGATTTA
>BKCP01009626.1:922927-940589 GCA_008636005.1 Striga asiatica
TTGTTCGCATTTACACCCTGAATCCAGAAAAGAAGGAAGAGACACTAGCGAAAAGGCACCACTCCAAACAAAAAACTCTCGAAAAACACATGATAATTATATAGCATTTTGCAAAATACATGTTTTGTTCATAAAAAGCATCAAATCTTCATTATTGACGATCTCCGACAAATGCATTTGTTGACAAAATAAAAAGAATCAGACTCCACTCCTCAGATTATTACTGAGATATAAATAACCCTTACCAAATATCCCCGGAAAGCTGTCTGAATCTTGATAGCAGCAATCTCCTCCTTCGATTTGCCTAAATGATGAGCGGCAGCCGTGAGACGAACAACCTCGGCAGCGGCATTAGCAGCGGCTGCCGCCGCCTCGGCAGCAGCGGCTGTGGCTATGGCAACGGAATAAGCATGTCTGTTCTGTTCGAGCTCTGCCTCATTCAACTTCACCTCCTCTCTTGGAGAATGATTTGGGGCCGCATTATCTGGACTTGAAGAAGCTAAATCTATGCTCCTCTTGTGCTAGGATAAAATAAAAGAATAAGATAAAAACAAATAGACATTTTTTGTTTCCACACGACATGTAGAAGGGGGAATGTGAAAAAAAATGGTGGAAATTAGTAACACAATACCTTTCTTCTGTTTTCGTTCGATTCGCAGCTGAAGACCCTTTTCACGGCTGACAACCATCGCCCTTTTTTCCCCATTCCTTACAAGAATGCTGAAGAAGAGAAAAAAGGGAAGTAGTGAGTTAATGAGAAAATAATTTACTTTCTATTAAATTGAGAGGAAAAGAAGGCATATTAGAACACTATGAGCACCTTTCTTCAGATAATTCCCAGTGTGTGTCTTAAATTACAAATAATAACTTTCTCTGACCAATAAAAAACATTGTTTTATAAACAGATCTATATATTCTGCTGAATGCCCATCAAATTTTCCTTGAAATTCTGGAACAGCGCCAGATTAAAAAGATCTACAGAAAAGCTCAAAGCTTCGGTTTTTTTTTCTTTCAGAACCAAAAACCCCAGTCGGACTGACTAAATATTCAAAGAGTAAGAAAACTACGTCGTTATAAACCCAAACCAATATTCAATGCTCCTTAAGGATTTAAGAGGGGAAAAGAAAAAAGGAATTACACATCATCATTCAAACGCCCAATTGAAGAAGTATGGCCGTCGAAAAAAACTATGTAAGAGAAGTTAAAATCTATGAGAAGCCCACTACATTGTACCTCCATCCTCAACATAACACATTAAATAACTAAAGAAAAGGAAAAACGAAGAAGAAGAAGCACTAATTCAACACGTTATCTGCTGGACGAAAAAAAAAAAAAAGACTGTTCCATTAATTAAAAAAAAAACCTGTAAACGGAAAAATCTGCACAAATTCCGTACTGATTACGCAAAAAACATTTCCTCCTTTTCAAGCGGCACCTAACATCTCTCTGAACAACATCGGCCTGCAAGAGTCGTTAGGAGATCTTAAATCTTACTGTTGTTTTGAGAAAACCTCTACTAAAATATACAGATGCGTAGCGGGGTCAAAAAGTACTGTTGACAATAACGGATCAGGGCTCTTTGGGCATTGCATCACCAAACGGGCCAAAATTTAAAAATAATTATCCATAAATATATTAGATATTTATGGTCATTTTTAAGAGTATTAATACTATATTTTTTATTGTAGTCGTGATTTATAAAACATATTTTTTTTTTCAATCTCTTTTTTTCCTCATCTTTCTTCTAAAATTATGAAAAAATTAGCAATTTAAATTATAAGTAGATTTAAAAATTAATATTTTTTTATTTATTATTAAGTCTTTATAATATATCAAAATAATCATGTCTTGACGAGTTTCGATTTGACATCTATATTGTACATACAAAATATATAAATAATTATACTTATCCTTATAAAAAAATAAATTACCTATTAAATGATATAACTAAAAAATATTATAATATAAGATGATAAGCATATAAGTAATGCCTACTATTTTAAATATAAATAGTAATGTAGTTATTTAAAAAAGTATTTGAAAATTAAAAAAAAAAAATTATTATTATTTTTTATTTTAAATATAAATTTCTTAACAAACACCCTTTTAATACACGTGTATCTTACTAGTATATATAATTAGGGCTGGCATTTTATTACCCGAAACCGAACCGACGAGAAAATAAACCTAACCGTACCGACTCATTGTTATCGGTAACCGACTATCGGTTACCGAAAGCTTATCGGTTCGGTATCGGTACTGCTACATATGGGTTCGGTAATAACCAAACTGAACCGATAAAAGAAAAAATAAAAATAAAAAAAAAATAAGTTAAATAAAATAAAGACCTTCACCTACTCACCCTCTATAATACCCTCTCAGTCCATCCCTGGTCACAATTTTCAAACTCCGTCTGCTGGAGTTGAAGAAAAATATTCGTGACAGATTATATCGGGGATGGCTATTCTTAACTAACCTAGATTTTATTTGTTGTTCCACACTTTCTTCCTTCTTCTCNAATTATTAGTGCTGTCACCAAATAGATTTTTTTGCAGCTTTTATGACAAATTTGAGGTGTATCTGCATTCATCTGCTTCCTCTTGGGGCTTTTAATTCATTTCAAGTGCTATATTTCCCTTTTCTTTCTCTATTTTTTTAAAAATTAATGTTGTTTTAGCTCAAAGATATGATCTTTAATTGTGCAGTGATGATGGGCTTTGACATTTGGAGGTGTTCATTATTGCTTTACCTGTTTATGTTGTTAATCTATTTCATGTTTCGATAATTTTGGTATAAAACCGAAACCGAACCGAATTTTCGGTTTCGGTTTACATTTTATTGTTACCAAAACTTTTGATTCGGTATCGGTAATCCCTTATCGGTTCGGTTACCGAACTGAACCCACTTCTATATATAATTGCAGAGCCTAAAGTGGCAGGGTCACCTGCATAATGATCTTATGTGGCAATTTTTTATGTTTTGCTACTTGACTAAGATATATTATAATTTACTTTCAATCCAAAAACAAATAAGTTTGAAATAACCATAAATATACTAGATATTTATGGTTCTTTTTAAGACTATTAATATTACATTTTCTATACATAAAATGGGCTCAGGTTCTACCCAATTATGTTAGAGGAATTTGCACTCCTTACATCCCGATATAACTTCCGGGGTGGGGAACGACCCCTTTGATGGGTGTCGACAATTAAACACCTATAATACTCTTATTTATAATATCACTAAACCAAGACAAAAATATTATAATTATACCTAAACAACTGTGTAATTGTTATAGGTGAATAGTGGGGCAAATTGAATTGAATTGAAATAATTAAATGTGAGTTGCAGATTTTTCGGACAAACTAAATCTTGAAAATACTCACATCTCTCTCCCAAAAAACTACCCACCGTCCCAGTTCACCATTTCCGTCGCACGCAGAAAAACTTCTCTTCCTTTTCCCCAAAATTCTTTGGCCAAGACAAAAGTCCCAATTAATCGAAAAAAACCTTCGGACGAAGAGGACGAAACACCACAATCAAGGTCGAGTTCCCGGCTTCGTAAAATCCATCCAAAAAACACAACCAAAACTCACTCAGAAGAAACTTGTTTTCGAGAAAAATATGAACCTCGCCTCCTACGACCGTCTTCACCACCCCCGCCTCGGCCCTCCCCCGTGGAAGGCAGATCCACAAATCCTGCAACAACATCAAGATCACGTTCCTCTGCGGCTTCGTCACCATCATCGTTCTTAGTTGCACCAGCATCCCCTAAATAGGGTTTCGGCGTTGTCGCCATGATCGGGAGAGATAATTGGTTGGCTGCAGGAAAATTGAATTTTGTTTCGAATTTTTAGGGGTATTGGACCGTGTGTAGATCAGTTATTACGTTGAAATTCGCGGACTTTGGATTTGAGTATATGTATTGTATATCACGGTATATGTACAGTATATATTGCGTGTATAGACAGGCAGTATATGTGGTATATATAGCAAGTATATGTTCAGTATATTAGAAGATTTTTTTGTACACTGTTCAGTATATGTTGTGTGTATAGGGAGTATATGTTCAGTATATTAGAAGATTTTTTTATATAGGAAATAAAAGTTACTTGTTTTTGTTACAACATATACTGAATATATACTAACATAAACGCGATATATACCACCTGACGGTTGCGTAAATTACCAGACATGTTTTTATTTCTCTCTATTAAAAAACGTACAAACTGCGCAAATTAAGGAAACAACTGATTTTNCGTACAAGCTGTGCGAATTAAGGAAACCGTTGATTTTTTATTTTTTTTATGGAAACGGCTGTTTTTCATTCCATATCAATGAAGGCAATGTTTTTCCTTTATTATTATTTTATGAAAATGGCGAAAATCATAAGAACGGAAAGTGGATGGAGTCCACTTTTTAGGCAACTGAATTTTAGGCCTAAATATAATTAAATCTTGACAATTAGGTAGAGACACAATTACTTGTTAATGGATGGTAGATTTGCAAAATTTTCAATTTCATGTAGGATGCGTGAAAATTTCCCATTATGTTATGTCTTGCTTTAGGCTCTCAGTTATAAGAATATTTGTAGAAGTGTAGCTGTGTCTTGCTTTAGGCTCTCAGTTATAAGAATATTTGTAGAAGTGTAGCTGGGTTTTGGTGGGGTAAAAGTGAATCAGGAGAGGAAAGAATCCATTAGACTGGGTAAGACAATCTACTAAACCAAAGGAGAGTGGGTGAGGCCCTACTCGTCAAGCAGTTGTGGAGGTTTTTAACTCAACCTAATCTCTTGGTTCTAAGGTTCTCAGGGGTAGATAGTTTTGGACAGAAAATTGTTAGAGGTGAAACCTAAGAGCTCAGACTCTTAAATTGAGGTTAAGAAATCTCTTAAATTGAGGGTTACGTTTCAGAAAGGGATGGGAATGCCATTCGTGTATGGGATTCACCTTGGATCCCTACTATTCATTCTTTCACACCCTCTCCTTATTTTCTGAGAAATAGAGAAAGATTTAGTAGAGTAGGAGAACTTTCCAAAAAATGAGAGAATAGATTGGATAAGGACTTAATTTGATAAAACTTTTTCTCCTTTTGTTGTAGAGGTTATCTTGAAAATACCCCTAAGTCAATGTGGGCTTAGAGAGCTGATTTGGCACTTGAGCAAGAAAGGTGATTTCTCTGTTAAAGCTGTGTATGAATACTTGATGTCATAGGTAATGAGAACTCAAGGGAAAGGAGAATCTAGCAACTCTGGTAGAGAAATCAAAGTAATGTGGAGGGAAACTTGTAAATTGAAAGTGAAAAACAAGATTAAAAATTTCATGTGGAGGGATTGGTTTTGTTTTCTGAGCACTAGAAATCAACTTGCAAAAAAAGGGCTGAAGGGGGATGTGGGATGTGAGTTTTGTGGAGAGGATAAAGAGGATCTAGAACACCTGCAGGTGTCAAAGATCTGCATTGTGCTGAAAATTGATTGGAACCAAATTGACTGGAATGGATCAAGATCAGTTTACATTCAAAGACTGATGGCATTCAATTTGTACTGCAAGGAAAGACCATTGCATAACTGAGTTAACCTACCTTTTATGGTGGTTATGGAAGACTAAATCTATGGAATTTTCAAAAAGAATGGATCAAAGCAGAAGACATAGTAGATCTATAGTTACTGTCAGTGCCCACTCTTCAAAAAGTGGGAGCTATCGTTTGCAAATGGTCTGCAGTCATGGATTTTATAGGAACTGAAGAGGAATCACTCCTTTTGGCAACCAGATGGGCTCTGATTAGGAAAAGAAAGCATGAGCAGATATGTTGTTGCATGGATAGTGCAAACTTGGTGAAGAAAATTATGAACATAACTTCCTTTCCTAGTGGGTACAATGTGGTGGCAAATAATGTGTATTTTTTAGTTAACTCCTTTTCTTATTGTTCTTCTTCAATTATGTTACTTGAGTTTCTAGTTTGAACTTAGCCAGGAAGTAGGCTGTTTGGCCCCAGTTGAAACTAATCTGGCTACTCGTTTGGCCAAGTTGGTGTTCAAACTTGTAATCATTTGATTGCACGATTTGTACTTTCTCGAGTTTCTCTTGAGTTTATAGATGTTTGTTGTTTGTCGTGGCAAAAAAGAAAAACTATCGAATTTATAGCATTTGTAATTATAGTACTGTTCCTTCTTCCTAATTTGATCATGCTGTCCATACACGAACTGTCTACCAACTTCAGTCGAACTCAATCTTATATTACAGCAAATGCTGCAACATGCCAGAAAATTAGGTAATGCAAAAAGATTTCCAATTCAAGGATATAGAAACCATTTAACCAATGAGAGAATTTTATATTCATCATGAATGAAAGTAAGTAAAAACAGTTCTAATTCTATGTGATATCAGGTGAGCAAAACAAAGAAAGCCAGAAGCTGTTATGTGCTCATCACATTAGCCCCACATGATGGTTATCATGACACAAGATTTCTTGAACATTAATTTAAAAACAAGAATTGGTTCATCAAAATGCAGATAACTTCTGATCTTTTCTCATCGTCTTCTGTCCCGACAGTATTGACTCCCACACAGACACTTGAATGCCTTAACCGGATGGCTCTCATCCTCAAAGTCGATCTCATAGTCCTGCAAAAAAAAAAAAAAAAATAGACGAAGAAGTAGAAGAGAGATTGTTAATAATAATGGCAAGCTGCATTAATAATAATCTTATATGAAGTGATGGGATGAATAAACCTACCCAATTAAGCTCTTCTAGAGCAAGCACTTTCCTTTTAGTGAAAAATGCTAGCTGCATTAAGGAGAAAAAAGGAATAAAGATCATTCCATGTATTGCATTACTATGACACACAATGTACTGATAATAAGAAAAGAGAGCAAGTATAATTTGAGAAAAACACAAGCCTTTTTCATATTTACAAATTCATCTCTAACATATATCAAACTCCGTCTCAAGACTACAGTTTTCTCAACAAAAAATTCCTATTAATAGCACCATTTTTAGTTCTGAACAAAAAGATGAAGGGAGGTGTATTTGTAACTTTGAAAATAGTTGGTTCTTTCAATTTATTTTATATATTTGTAATTAGCCTAAACTCCATGAACCTTTACTCTAATTAACCATAAGTAAGCCGTTTATCCCCATACATGATAATAATGCCTATCTGGAGTCTCCACCTGCACTGGAACTTCAATCAGGTTCCCATCAAAACACCTGTAATCATCAAAAGAAGCAAAAAATGCGCAAGTTAATTAAAATCACTGTAATAAATATAAGGATTCCCATCTTTGAGAAGTTTACAAGTATAGAAGTTTACCGATGATTGACAAATCGAGCTACATTACCAAAATGCGTTGCATCCAAACAGAGTGCCTCTTCATCCTTCAAAGCTCCTTCAGTTGCCCAATCGGCATCGAGCAGAACAGGGTATACGTGTCTATTATCATCACCACTACTTTTTGTATTCCTTTCATACAATTCCATGTTCGTCAGAATCTCCCCTACATATTCACAAACAAAAGCTCCTTTTGGAAGCTCTTCAAGTGTCCTCAGACCCCAGCCTTTACCTTCCTCGGTCATGAAAACCTGTCACGTAAATATTAAATTTAAAAACACAATTGGCTAGTGTGAAATTGAAGGGACTGCTTGTAAGTTGTAACAACATTTTGAAAAAAAGTGGTTGGTAGCTTTTGGCTTAGATAAGATATTTTCTTTTTTCAGTTTTGTCCAAATGCTATCTTCTTCCTTCGGTTTTGTACAAGTGAATTGAAACCTTAATGGCCAGTTCTTAGATATCTGATAATAATTTTTCAATAAATATATTACTTGAATAGCCTTGGTCAACAAATGCCAGGAGAATTGTTGTTCTCCTGGAGCTGGAAGAGTCATTGTTGACAATTCTCCTGGCATAGTGCTAATAATGGACTAGATCAAAATGGCTCAATTAAATTCTAGTGCTTCTTCTATTAGTGAAGTTTCTAGAAAAAAAAAAAAATATATCAAACGGCGCAATGCATCTTGGGTCGCTACGGAAACAGCCTCCTTGTATAATTACAAGGGTAAGGTCTGCGTACAACTGACCCCCCAGACCCCAACCTGTTGGGAATATACTGGGTATGTTGTTGTTGTTATTGTTGTAGCCTTGGTCAACAAACATGCATGCTCTTTTATTGTATACTAGTTTCTGTGCAGATGTTATTTTGCCTCCGTTTCAAAGCAGAGATATTTTGAAAGATTCTTTGGAATCAAGTCATTGTGCTCATCCGGATTAAAAGATAAAGCTGTCATTTTCCAAGTTCCAACTCATGCAACAACAACAACATACCCAGTAAATTCCAACTCATGATTGAAGTTAATAATGAAAATTAACAAAAAGCAAGGTTACTTTCATACTTACCGAATAGACTAAAACGAGCATAGAAATTCTTGAAAATGTGGAAAAAAAAAAATAATAATAATAATAAAAGAAAAATTCCAAAACGATATAGAAACAGTTTTCTCCCTACACTAACCTGTAATTTCTTCCTTATACCTCGCTGGACAACTCGATTGCCACATTCCATGTTGCATCCGCATTTTCTCCAGCATTCTTTAATAAACTTTCTGTAGCGATGCCCCTTGCATTCTTCTTGCGTACTCCCATTTTTCACCCTCTCGAGAGGGCAATCCTGACAGTAGAAAAGAGGCTGCTTTTCCTCCGAACACTTGATAGCAATACAGGAATTCAAAAACTTCTCGCTCAGCAAGCCTTGCCGAGTATAAGCGAACTCTCCTCCCGTATCACGAGCACATGGGCATGGTATAGAGCATGAAAGACAATCCCCATTACACTCCTTACAACAGTCATCATCTGGAATACGAGCCAAAGATATGTGCACATACGCAGACTCGTAAGTTAGACTCTCAGGACTGTATACAAATCGTGGCAAATTCCCACAGCCCGTCTCATCCAATAGCGAAATCTTGATTTTCTCTGTGCCGTTCGTTATGTCGGCTATTTCCCGAACGGCCCTTTTGTTGCTGCTCGAAGCCCTTTTCCCTTGGTGACCTTCTGGATGCTCTTTTTTAATACAATCCAAAGTGGATCTGTTAAAGCGGGGTCTTTTTTTAGAGGAAACTGATCTTGATTCAAGATAGCTCTCACAGAATTCGGTCAAAAGGTTTATGAGCGAGAATTGGGAGCCTTCGGCATTGCAAAACTGTTGGGCGAAGTTGAGGATATCGTCTGGACTTGGGAACTGGAAGTTATTTTGCCATATATTGTGTTTGCATGTTAGGGAGATTCTGACTTGTCCGCAAGACGAAGAAGCTATGTCGTACGAGGTTTGTGATCCGGTTTGAAGATTGAATGCCAAACTGGAGCCAATTTGCTTCTTTCTGGAGTCTGAGTCCTGTGAAGTGATGTTTGAATCTGAAAAGATGAAAATACATGATTGGCGGAAGATGAGTTTTCGTGAGATATGCCAGTAATGATGAAACAGATTGCTGTAGATGATTTTACAAACATTTATCTACCTCAATGTATAAACACCTCTCAAGCCAACCGTTTTTATCAAATTGTAGGAGAAGAAGTTCTATCTCCATTAAAAGTTGCAAAAGGGAATGTGACGCAGAATGCATATAAAGCACATAAGTAATTGTTAGTCTACTCTTCATAATGCAATCCGAATGCAAAATGAAGCAGAATAGTGCTTCTAGATTCATATATACACAAATCACATTTTACAACTTACTAGCCAAATCACTCTTGAAATTACTTTTAGCTACCATGAAAAAAATCTATTGTTTTTTAATTCTTTAACTGCTTTCTTCCACCACAGTAAATATTTTATGTTACTTCTAGCTACCATGAAAGTAGATATGTTCCCAATACACTTGCGCTCTTCATATGATCAGAATGAGAGTAGATCTTGAACCCTTTTCAGTCTTGTGGTCTAGTAAAGATAATTTGTACACGCTGCTAAGAGAGTAAAATCTCCTACTGCTCAACGATCTTAATGGTTTGTAGGGCAGGAAGAAAGTATCTGTTTACACATTTCACTTAGTAGGCAGAGAAACCCCTTAAACAGTTAGACCAACATCACAAATGAGGCTAATTTAACCATTGCCGACTAAAAAGGAAAATGGTTATAATAAATATAAAGAAAAAAAATAAGAACTTCATGCCTGGCTGAGTACGCAAAGCAGGAACCACAAATTGTGGAGAGCAATCTTTGTCCTTCTTTTCTGCTATTGCACTTGAAGCTCGTGGATCACGTGAGTTTTCCTCATTGTGACATGAATTTAACAGAACAAGATCCATGCCTTTGCTTTCACTAGGTGCTTCACTCACATTGAGAACAGGTTTACTTGTAGCAACAACCGAGACCGACTGAGAGGACTCTACCATATTTACTGCACCTGAAAACCTTGGAATTTCATGCTCGTCTGGTTGTAATCTCTTTTTACCATTTCTACTCGTGGAGGAGACCTCATCCCCTGGATCGCCTTTGATGGAAGGACTTATGTTATCTTCATTCAAATTTTCTGTTTTTGTTTTTGTTTCAGCCTTTAGCTACACAGGGAAAAAAACAATGACAAATTTTAACAGAGTTAGAAGTATCGGTTGATTCGGAGGAAAGCATTACATGTAAGTAAAACAGGACAATTGTACAGTAATTGTACAGAGCCTAATGTTTTCATATGTGATATTTCAGTAAAACATGAAAAATAGTTAACAATCACGAGTTTTGGTAGGAGATGAAATTTTAAAACGTTTAATTAAATGGAAAATGATTTGTGATAAGTTGCATAAAATGTTCTCTTCCCATTTTAGGTTCTTCAAAGATAATAACCAAAATCTGATGTACACTTATTCTTTCAAGCATTTGCAAACACTCCCTCAGCTAGAACTAAACCAAATAAAAGAAATCATCATACCAATTTGATTTGAGCATATAAATTAGTACAATAGGTTGTCAAGCATAGATAACAGATGCTACAGACGATGGTTGGTTCGGAATGCAATTACACAGAGAGCATCCTCTAAGTGGCAAACATCAAGAAAGAATTCATGAGTGCAGAAAATTAAAAAATGGGTAAAAAATGGACACCTTATCTTCTTCGTATTCGAATATAGCATCAGCAAGGGTACGGTAATTGTCTTCTTCTATAAGCTCCCATTTTTTGTCATACAATTTATATAATCTCCGAAGTACCGGCCGTACAGTTTCTGAAGAGATTCCTAAGCTCTTCATTGCATTGTACGCCTTCCCAACTCTCTCTCGATCTTGAGGCATGGTTTTTCACAAACGAATGAAGCACTTCAATTTACAAGTTTTTCACACCTGAAGTAAAAAATAAATAAATAAATAAATAAATATAAACAAAACAGAAAGAAAAGTCATGACAACCATACTTAAAAGCAAAAGGTATTCTCATGAATCCTTTCGGGTTTTGAAAAATAGACCTCATTCAGAAATGATTGAGAAGCCAGAGAACACTTATTTTGCATATATAGGAACAAATGAGAAACAAGATTTCTACCATAAATAACTTTCACAGCATGAACTTTAAAAACTCGTGGAAATCATTCACATGATGAAATGCAGTTCTCCCTGCATCACTGATTGGCAGGAAGGCTCAAAAGCTAGCAGCATTTTTTTTCTTCTTGACATTCCACAATTATTCAAGTAGCTCCCAAATTTGTAAACTTCGATATATTCAGTATACCAAATAATACTTCTCTTAAGTTCGTAAAACTAATGAATTTCAAGGAACATGTTTAGCCACATAACAAAACAACCATATATAACATANACAACATTATATATAATGCTACTGCTTAAACATGTCTAGCCCATGGATAAAACAACCCATTAAGTTGAGCTTCAGTACAAAATACTTCATAGATGTTTAATTACAAAGTACCCCTGAAAATGTTACAAAGACAGCACTGAGGTTTGTATTACACCAAATAAGTGCCCCCTCTTAAAGGGTGAGAACTGTTTTATATAAAGAAATGGAAAAAGTATTTTTTAATTTTGAGACATAATCGGGTGTTTGTATAATCAGGATTCATCTAAGGCATGGTTTGTGTTTAATCCTATAATACTTTTGCAAACATTAAATTGAACTTCAGCAAAACCATGATAAACTATAGCATATAAAAAATACTGTATGTACATAACAACCATTGTAAACAAAAATTCATAAGACAGAGCTTCAACACAATATGAAGGTTGGTTTGCAGTGGAACTAACTGTAAATTCAAATAGTGTCACAAAAAACAAACAAAAATCTTTATTGAACTTCAGCTTCTTTTTACCCTCTGCTCAAAAAATTTCACATTCTTGCTTTGGTTGTTCTAAATGCCCTAATCCTCCATAGTTCATTCTACATTCATTAAAGTCTTATCACAAAACAGCAATAGCCCATAACAAGCTCACAGATCTGAGAAATGAGATGGATCAAGGGAATGAATAATAAAATAAAAAATAGGAATCTAAACCTCCAACTCATAATAATATGACACACTGCAGTTAAGACAAAGCTTATACATACATAAAAATTCATTTCTAACCGAAGAATTACAGAGGAATGTTTCTAACTTAGGCACCAAGAAAAGGAAGCACATGAACACAACTTCTCAGACAACATATGCATGATTGAACAGTGCACACAAATGCTCATGTCTTCGAAGGAAAAAAGAAAGATGCAAAAATCAACAAAAAAGACACAAGAAAAAATGGTCTTTTCAAAATAGCAGTTTCATGGACATACTAGCAAAGCCAAACAGCGCACTATGAGAAAAAAAAATAAATAAATAAATAAATAAAAAAAAAAAATGAAAAACACATCTCACCAAAACAAAGATGAAAAGGGAAATACACAAGGGCACAATATATGAAGAGGAAAAAGGTGAAAAAGTACCAAAAGGCTCAATATTGCCATACGTATGCAACAAGCAAAAACCCCTGTAGACTGGTTCTCGGCACAGCACAAAAACGGAGGGTGAAGGCTCAAAAGGTACCAAAAGAAGCCTAAACGTCGTAGTATCGTGGCGACCCTTGAAAAAGATCCAAAATAAATAAATTAAAACAAAAAAAAAAGAGAGAAAAAAATCTGCAAATGATACGGAAGGGGAGAGAGAGGGTGGCAATGCCAAGAGCGCAGCAGCAGACCTGCGAGTGCAGCGGCAATACTATTGGATATGGGGTCCGATTCAGTGTTACTGGTGCAGGGTTCAGTGCATTGGCTGACTAGGATGATGACATGGCTACTAATGATTGGTTGGTAACGGGATCTCTATTCCCCAAAAACCTCTGTTGTTATTTGTTGTTTATTATGAAACAAATTCTAAATTAGACCCCACACTTAAATTTCATTTTTTTATTATCAATATATTCATATATCAGTAAATAGAATAAAACTTATCTATGTATATGTAACAACAAATTTTATGAAAAATACAACTTGATTTTATTTCGATAAAATGAATAATGGTACAATCTCTATATGGAACATCTGATTCTTCTCTGTCTTTAACTTGGATGTTGTGGATCTTCAAGAAGAGAATTATTGATAAAGAGAATTATTGAAAGCTCTTTGAATTGAGATTTTGATGTATGATGTGTAATTTCTGACTTTGAAGAGAGCCCTATTTATCAATTTAAGAGATAGAGTCTTGGGAAGAAAACTTCAATTTGATTGGTCTTTCATGATTTTGATATAATCTCTTTTTTTTATCCTAAGATTTGATATAATCTCTTTCATAGTCTTAATATTTGACTTGGTGGACAAGAAATAATAATGTTATTAAATATATATCTTATTTATCATGGATTTATGTCCAAAAATAAATAAAGACATTAATTAATAGAATATTAAAATTTCTATCTCTACTATATATAACTAGTAATCAATCATTGATTATAAATAAGGAATCACTATTGATCCTCTTTTAGAAGAGCAAGAAAAAAAAATATTATAAATTAAATATGAGGGTAAACAATATTGAATAATAATTATAAATTAAACATGTGAGGTTAGCATGTGATATAATCTACCCTATATTAGTTTATTATACACCATAAAAAATTAGCTTGTACAGGAGAACATAAAATTTAAAGTGGTAACAATATTTGAAAAAACATCAGTAATTAATAGTGAAAATTAGCTTCTAGCTTCCTTTAAAAAAAATCTTACCACAAATCAAGAATTTATATTAGTAATTAGACATACATAAGGGATTTATATTAGTAATTAGACATTAGAGTGAATTAGTTTTTCTTTTTTAAATTATTAGTTATTATTTTTAAAAAATCAGTTACAATAGATAAGTGATCATATTTTTCAAGTTTCCTCACATTTATACGATGGATTCTGTAGGTTTATAATGGCATGCGATGGGATGATACCAATTTGCCGAGTTATCATTAATATTTTATGGCAAGTTCTAATGAGAATAAGGTAAAATTTGAGCATCACATCACATAGATTTTATAACAAATCAATCTACAATTTGGCTTTCATACCCATACAAAATAAAATTCATACCACTTTCAAAATTTCAAAGTACACTTCTATTCATACCATTTAAATTCGGACATTTCATATCAAAATAAAATTGTCCACTTTATACCATAAATTTGAACGTTTATTAATTACAACACATCTCTACCAAATAAAAAATGATCATCAATACCTCAAATAAAATCGTCCACTTTATATTGGATTTATTAATCTTGCTAACTTTATAAAATAAATTGATTAATTAATGAATGTACAATGCGATAATTTATATTGTAGAATTATTTGAAATGAAACAAAATGTTACATTGCATATTGATATCATACTCAAGGTCGATCAAATTTTATGGGAAAGTTGATAAAATTTCCATTAAAACCAAAAAGGAAAATAAATTTTCAACATGTCGAGTGATTAAGTAATTAATTAATTAATTTTCAACATATTATACTCAACATTGCATATTTACGGATCATATTTTTAGAAGTACGTGAATGTGATTAATTAATTAACACCAATATTACGAATCATATTTTTAGATACATAAATGTGATTTATTAATTAATACCAATGTTAAATGGCATTAGCTATTAGAGATTAAAAGCTAAAAGTTGCCAAACAATATAATTTCTGATTATTAAATCATTCATAATTTCTTTTTTTATTAAAAATTAAAAGTTGTCAAACAATATAATTGAATCAGCCGTAATTTTTTGTGAAAAAAGATGTTTCCAAAAATAATTTTAAAGTCAGCAGTAACTTTATTGGATAATGTAACAAATTCCAATTTTAAGTCCAATATATAAGGTTGTCCGATTTTCCGTAAAGATAATACTCCCTCCGATTTTAAATATTTGTCATCCTGGCTATCAACACACTAATTAAGAAATATTTTTCTTTCCAAGTTTAACCCTATTTAATGACACAATTGTGGATGGATGTTCTTGGGAATATGAAGAGACAATGGGTATTAATGGAGGGGTTAAAAGGAAAAAATATGAACAAAATGGCCTAAACGACGTTTATTTTACAAATGATCAATTAAGCTAGAATGACAAATATTAAATATAGGAGGGAGTAGTAAATAAGTAACAAAGGCCACATTTTAAGGGCAGCATTTATTGCTGCCGGATTTAAAAAAATAAAAATAAAAAAAGTTACTTAAAATGGAATGTAATTAATGCTGACCAGGTTTTGACCTACTATTTTTAAAAAATGTTAATTCTTATTATATATATACTAGTACAGTGCCCGTGCGATGCACGGGGTGCACAATTTTAAGGCTATTTATCCAAGCTTATAATTATATACATGAATAAAGAAAATGTACGGGATATATAGTACGTGACCCGTGCGAAGCACGAGATATATTTATTTGGAGAATATTATATTATAAGATGCAATATTCAATAAAAGTTTATAATACGCAAGAAAATTGTACAATGTTCAAATACCCGTGCGAAGCACGAGATATATTTATTTGTTTTATGATTTGATAATATAAACAAATCTGTACTTAACTTTGACAAATAAAACAAATAAATACTTTAGTAAGTATTTAATGTATATACTAAATAGGAATATATTTGGTATAATCAAATACCAAATATAATCAAATAAGTCAAAGTGTACATTTTTATTTGGAATTTGATTTTTTTATTATTAAAATCTTTTTATTATAATTACCTTTTTAAAATAAAACAAATAAATAAATCAATTAAATAAATAAAATATTATAATACCAAAATAGTAATGGCATTTAATGCAATTGACTTTTCTGGATAGTAAATGTAGTAAATAGGATCTCCTTTTATATAAGTATAGATTGTATAATACGGAAATAGTAATGGAATAAATGTTGTTGACTTTTCTTTATACTAAATCTGGTAAATGGTATACCTTTTAATATAAGTATAGACATAGATTTTTTTGTCACCACTATTTTTTCTACGTTTTCATTTAAATTATTTGTGCTTTCACATATTTTAAAGTGAGAACATGAAGTGACTATTGGCAATAAGGGAAAATATAATTAGCATAATATGATATGCATAAAATCACCGTTGAAGAGGTGGTTTATTATTACTATTATTATTATTATTATTATTATTATTATTATTATTATTATTATTATTATTATTTTATTCTTTTATTCTAAAAAGAAATAATGAACTAAGAGTTGACATACGTCATAAACTTATTTAAAATAATTAGAAAATTAGCAGTTGAACTGGAGTAAATCCAAACATATATTTAAAATATTCACCATGTTAGTTGGATACTAAATTTAATAAATGAATCTAATTATATTCAATTCAAAATATTTTTGTATATCATAACAGTCAAAATTCGAATAGTGACAAAATTCAAATTAATACATTATCAAATTTTACTTGTTATGGTAGATTTTTAATATATAATAGTAATAATAGTTCTTGGTGCGACAATCATGAGAACATTATATGATGCTATTTTTAGCTACATATGATGTTATTTTTAATATCATAGGATGCTATTATTTATACAAATTTATATTATATATAGTGTATAGCAACAAACATTATTAAAAAATAGCATTATACACAATTAAAAATAGCATTTTTTTATTTTAAGTTCTTACAGTAAAACTTAGCTATTATATTGAGTACATCATAAGTTATATTCCTAGTAGACATTTTTTTATATTAAAAGAGTTTAAATAAGTTAGCATAATAATGAATGAGATTGCAACGTAAACAATAATTAACAACATTATAATGGAGGAATATTAGCATTACAATTCATTAAAATAATATCTTTTTTATTAATAATAATAATAGTAATAATAATTTGTAGCAATGCCAAATAAGATTGATAGCATCACAATAGGTTAAAAATAACATTATCATTTTCTGTAGTACAACAGTTTATTTAATGAATGTGAGTTTCTTTCTATGCGCTGATATGACATCTCTAACATATGGAGTTGCAACTTAAGTAGGATTCCTAAAAATTTGAGTTTCCTATATTACTTTATTGCTTACCATCACATAATTTTATCCTTAAAACTGCTATTATTATGAATAAATCTAGATAGTTGGTTATGGTGCAATAAAGGGTTAGGATTGGTTCTTTGTTCTTACACTAAAAAAAGGTTTTTATTAGAACCACACTCTA
>BKCP01009626.1:947224-970515 GCA_008636005.1 Striga asiatica
AAAAAAAAAAACGCCTATGCAATGGATGAAACAAATGTTTCCAAAAAATCACACGTCTGTCCATATTTATTTAACTTCAACACCTTATTACAGTTGTAAAGAATCCAAAGTACAGTTTGGAAAGAATTCAAATTTATATGGATTGTTTAAATTATTTTTTAGATAAAATTTTGGAAAATCTCGACTAAAATTTTGTTGATTTTTTTTTTTAAAAAAACACATGGAACACCACCTTTTTAAAATTTGGATTTTTTCTATTATTTTCTATACATTTTTTTTTTTCCAAAACGATAGAGGTACTATATTAATAAAATCGCACAAAGTGCGAAGAAAAGCAGCCAAAGGCTGAATAGTACAACCAGAGACTGGAAAACTGGGAGGCAGATCCAGAGATCGCCTAGAGCCGACCCCAACGGGGTAATACTCGGGCAACACACACTAAAACAACAAAAAAACACAACCACACTAAACCAACTACACCAACAAAACTAAACAAGACCCCCAACGGAGTAATACCCGAGTGTCGGACCCCCACGGAGTAATAAATTTGACACCCGGGCGCACAGAGGCCAACGGCCCAAACCAAAAACACTCAAACAGAACAATAACAATAACAAAAGAACAGACCTACTAAGATAAACTAAAACGACAACAACAAAAAAACTAAAATAAACCTAACAGCCCTTCCCCAGCGAACAAGCTAGCCCGAACCAACAATGGACAACCGACACAAGGAAAGTCCCAGCCCGAGAAACCACTACCGAAACTGCGCAACCGCCTATACAGTAGCCGAAACTGAAACCGAAACCAATCCCTGAATCGATCCACCACCAACCGAATGAACCCCGATCAACCAAACCCGACCCTCACCTCTCGAACCCGTCTAACACCACTAGCCGAGTTCAAGAAAGTTAGGATTCCAGCCCCCCTCCGCCTAACACCACTAGCCGAAACGGGGCGGAGGTAGGTGGTACGGGTCATCCACCCCGATCGCCACGATGCAGCAGTCGGTGGTCTCCCCCATCCTCGGACCCACACACCGCCGAGCACCACCGTAGAACTCCGGCCAACCACCACCCGCTGGAAGCTCCGCTGTGAAGAACGGCACCCACCAACAGTGACTCCAAAGACAGCAGAGCAGAGAGGGAAGAGCTTACCATCACCGATTGAAGGGCCGCCGGAGGCTGAGAAAGCCCCACCTCTCGCCGACAAGCCTCCAACCAGAGAAGCGGCTCCACGAGACTCCACATCGCCATCAAATGGAGGGTAGCGACCCATCAGAGTCGCAGCAATTCAGGGCATACGACGACCGAGGCGGGACGAGCAGTCAGAGGCGACCGCTGGCCAAGCCCCGCCGTCGCCGGGGAAGACTATCGGCGGCGAATTGCAGAGAGAGGTTGAGCGATTAGGTTTTCGAATTGCAGAGCGGAGAGAGAAAAAGTGCTTAAGCCCTAGTTATTTTTCTATTTTCTATACATTAACAATTGTAAATTGTTAATTATTTAAAAACCAAACACAATATCTTGAGGATATATTTTATCGTAAAATTCAATACTCCATTTAAATAAATTTTATCATAAAATTCACCGATAATACTATCTATTTACTCATATTTTCAAGAATTAATACATATTATTTTTGAAAAATCCCTACTACACAATCGTGTGAAATTTTGTTAACTTTTTTATACATTCTTACAATTTGGAAAGAATCTAATTTATATGGACTGTTTAAATCATTTCGTGAGATAAAGTTTTGAAAAATCCCGACTACACAATTGTGTGAAATTTAGTTAACTTTTAGGAAAAATCACACACAATTCGTTGTCGAAATTTATATAACTACAATACCTTTTTGAAATGTGAATTAGTTCGATTAGTTTTGTTATATTAACAATTGTAAATGGTTAATTGATTTAAAATAAATCAAAACAATATTTTGAGCTAATATCTTCTATCATAAAATTCAATACTCTAATTAAAAGTCCTCTACCAAAAAATTCACCGATAATACTGTCTAATTACTAATTTTATTTTTAAGCTCAAAATAATTAATAATGTCATAAAATCACACACACACACACATACATATATATATGATATCATTAATTATTACGAGATAAGACAAATTTTAGAAATGAATAGAATACAGATATGACACAATATTTATTTTGAATTTGTTGAAATATTTTTTTAAATTAATTGCATTATAACCAGATGAGAGATATTTCTGGGAATGATCAAGATATTGTACTTAACAATGATAGGAATGATCGAGATATTGTAATTAACAATGATTTAACAAAGTTTGAGATACTATAATATGAATTTAAACATATCATAGGAATGATCGAGTCGAGACTTCGAAATAATATGTAATTTGTTGAAATTACTGTTAAATGGCAACGACCAACGAGTAGCGTCTAATGTAGTGGCCAATGACGGCGAGATGATCTGATCTGACACTCCCTATGCTTTTACTTAAACAAGCCATGCACATTTTTTAATTATTTTTATTTTGACTCCAAGATCTGCAAGGTCGACATGGGTCTGAAATTAAACATATTTTTCTTTTTCTTAAATTAAAATTAATTAGAATTTAAATTAAAGTATTGGTGTAATACGAGGTGTGCGAGACATTTAACATATTTGTTTCTCTCTTATATTTAATTTAAGGTTGATATTTGTTGTTTTGATCAATCTAACGGTAAGATGAAATGATACCTATTATTAGATATATATGAGTGTAACTAACCCTAAAAGGTTGGTTCTTGTTACTTATATCTCGTTGTCCAAAGTTAAAAACTCGTGGGAAAGAACTACTGAATATATTGTAAGCATGTTGTGATGACAGTGTTATTTTGATTTTTTTTTCTTTTAAGAGAATCAATAGTGGTTTCTCATTTATCCTCGACTCAAATTCAAGACTTATTGATCTCGAGTGATATGTGCTACCAAAAGAAAAAGAAAAAATATTACATAATGTGACAAACAGCCTTAAAAACATAATCGAATCAAATTTGACAGAGATTTTCAAATCTCTCCATAACTAAGACACACATTTGACGTCACAAAAGAAAAAAATAAAATAAAACGTCAGACATAATACCTGTGCTGATTATCCTCGGAAAGAGTGACCAAATGTATGTTCTGTTTGTTCACGTTCCTCTTCCCCTTTTTCATCTTCTTCTTCTTCAACGGCTTCGACCCACAAAAGATGCTGAACTGAAACCCGTAGGCATTCCCAAAACACGAGAAAAGCCCTCTTTTCTTGTTTTCGGTACGTACTCTCTTCCGATACTGCCGGCCGCCCACGAACCTCTTATTATCTGGTGGCGCCGCAAGGCAGACGATGGGGTCCTCCACCACGGGCCACCGGTCCTCAGTGGGCCCCACTTTCAGTTCCTCGTTGCTTTTGTCGCCTTTTTCTGTCCATCCCTCGAAAACCGAACTCCCGTAGTCGTTCCATTCCGCCGAATAGAGCCCCCTTTTCAAATCTGCTGCCACCTCAGACGGCAGAGGCCGCATGACGGAGTAGAAAGAACCCCCTGCTGAGGTGGCGGCGAGCGTTCTCATTTCGGGCTCGGATCCGGGCCCTGATGTCGTCCTGCTGATGGACGTGTCTTCTGCCAGCCTAGGATTCATGTTGTCTTGCTCCTGCATGCCATAATTTGTTATGTGGATAATGAAATTAATCAACAGTTTTGTATATTATTATTAGTCTTTAGATACACATGTAGATTAGTGCAGATAATCCACTATTAAGACACAGAATCAATTTCGTGGGACCGACGAAATTAAAAATATGATTCTCCACCACCTGTAAATGTAAATATTGTTGTTGTTGTTCTTCATCTTCTTCTTCTTCTTCTTCCTGCTCTTGACCTTTTACTGTAACTCCAAACTCCTCACGTGGTGGGGCCACAAGCTGGACCCCGACGTGCAGAGTCCCTTGCAAATGACCTGACGGGCGGCAAACTCGGAGATCGACCCGCCTAAAACCCGGGTTCTTGGACAGGCTGTTGATCATGAGGTGGCAGGTCCCAATCGGGAGGTCTCTAAGCCAGGCCAGATTGTAGATCTCAATCGTCACGGCCGAGGACTCGCTCTTCAACAACAGGTCGTCCACGTGGAAAGCCACCTTGTAATTCCAAGTGGGGCTCGTGTGGCCCGTGTGGTCGATCCGCGTGGTCAGCTTGTGGTCGGGGCTGATGTAAGCGACAGCGAACGTGCGGAGCATCTTGGAGACAGGGGGAAGGTCGTGGGCAGACATGATGTTGAGCTCCAGGAGTTTAAGGGAGGACGAGGAGGACGGTGGGGCCCGCATTTTCTTTTTTCTTTTCTTTTTTTGTTGTTGTTGTTGTTGTGGCCGGTCCCGGGGAGACGAGGAGGGAAGAGAGAAAATGCATGAAATGGGATTTTAAGGTACACTATTATTGGTGGTGTTTGGGAAATGGAAGGTGGGAATGGAAAGAGTGGAGTTTGTTTGCTCTTTTGATTGCTACAAGAAAATAGGAGATTCATGGGTGAGGGTATATACCACAACAAACGCTTTTTTATGTTTGGAGTAGAAAGTAAAATTGAATTGGATAGAGTAAAATTTTACAACATTTAAAAAAAGTTATGCACGATTATTCCCTTGTATATTTTGAACAAAAATGTAAATTTACATGGTGAATATTATTATACTTTTCCTTATGTTATTATTTTAAATATGGTACTCTTTTCTGTAAAATTATGCATAATAATTATTAAGAAAATATATTTGTGTATAATGTTCGTGCTTCGCGATTCAATAGGTTCAACATATCAAATTGACGTCGTCTGTAGGACAAACTATTGTATTTCTACCGGCAATAAGAGGTTGATCGGTTTTTTCTCACATAAAAGAAAAAAAAAAAAAGAAGTCGAAGATCATGGCAGACGATAATTCCAAGAAGAATCTGACGAAAGAATTGGATGAGGCATGGACAAGGAGAGTGTTTGGGACTGGCCCCTCCTTCGGACTAGTCACAGTCTGCCGACACTCTCGTCACGCCACGAGAGACGTTGTCGGCGCCTCATACGGCAGTAATGTCGTTGTCGGGTATGTCTGGGAGACCTACAACAGAGCAAAACCAGCAATAGGAGAGATGTCAATAAATCTTAGACCAAACGATGACACAAGACAAAGAAGGACACCAACATGAAGGCTCAGGAGCCAATCAAAACCTCAGGATCAAGCAAGAGGTCAGCTTGTGCACCTCGAGAAACAGGAGGCCCCCACGGAAGACCAGGTTAGCCAGCTTACCAGGCGGAGTTAGATAGGATTGTGGTTGAAGCTGTAAATCGAGCTCGGGCACCTACTTAACAAGCTTTGGTTGTGCCACAACACTCGCAACCGCAACCCCAAGAAGACTAAAAGAGGGAGAAATCAGGTCAGTTACATTGCAAACGACCATGTCATAGCCTACCCAAGATGCTGCACTTGAGCGCTTATCAAAAGGACTGCGAGAGTTGCAGGCTCGAGTCCAAGGAAGGTCGGCACCTCAAGTCCGTGGTCACCCATTTGCCAAGGAAGTTTTGGAAGCGGACCTGCCTAACAATATCCATGAGTTGAGTTTGTCTTACGATGGCTCAACTGATCCTGCTATGTACCTGAGTTCATTTGAGAACATAGCAGTTCTCTACAAGTATAGCGACGCCATCAGCTGTAGAGCCTTTATGCCTTTAAAAGGTCAGCACATGACTGGTTCCACCAGATGCTGGCCAGGTCGATCCACAACTTCAAGAGGTTTGTCTCCTTGTTTATGAATCAGTTTGCGAGTCGACGGAAATGTGCAGCAAATATGTAAACATGGAGGAGGTCGAGGCCGACTTCTTACAGAACGACAAGGCCAAAGCTAAGCGAGTAGAAGATAAACCTTGCTCAAATGATACAAAATCCCGGAATAAAAAGTCTACGTTGGAGGATCGTCCTAGAGTATGGAACAAGTATGGGAGCTACATGCCCTTGAACGTGCTTCAAAGGGAGGTTTTTGAGGTCCTTGAGAAGCGGGGCGATGCAATAATTCTCTCTCGACCTAAACCCCTCCATAAAAAGAGGGGTTACGTACCTACACTGAGTGATGCGTATTGCGGGTACCACAAGGATTATGGACATTCGACCAATATTTGTAGAGAGCTGAAGGACGAGATTGAATGGCTCATCCGAGTCGGACACCTTAAAGAGTTCGTTTTTAAGGACAAAGAGCAAAAGATAGACAGAGATGTCAGAGAGAAACAGAGATGTCCTAACGAACAGGAAGACAAGCCGGTCAAGAAAAGAATGGATCAAATGATTGCAAGAAGTCCCACTGATGGGGACTCCCACAATGAGAGAAGAAGGACGTATCGCGAGAATGAGATCGCCAACGAGGTCGTAGAGGTAAAAGTCATATAAGTCCGAGGTGACGCTTAAACTCGGAGTGGAGGACCTACAAGGCATTTCTACGCCGCACAACTATGAGCTAATCATCACTTTTGAACATTATAGATTTTCTTAATGACTATACAAATTGTTTGTCCTATTTTTGTTATCTTTTTCCTTATTGGTTTATAGGTTTTTAGCCCCCGATTTAGGTCTTTCGATAGGATTTTCGGTCTTGCAGTCGATTATTTCGTGTCTTTGCTATTATTTCGTTATTTTTTGTATATTCGTTGGTTTCCTCTGTTTTTCGGGTGTTATTCTTGTTTTTGGAGGTGTGCAGGTTCGGATTTTGACTAAGTGTTCGAAGTTTGTCAAGTCGAGTTGTCCCGGTTTTACAAAGCTTACAAAGCGCATGCACGTTCGAGTCTTCCCGGTTGCCACGCCGCAGCGAATCTCGCGCCGCGACACTTCACTCCTTTCGCGCCGCGGAACATCTCGTGAGACCTTTCACGAGCCTTCAGAAGGTCCCCTTTCAGTCTCCACGCCGTGATAACTCCCGCGCCGTGGTTTATCTGCAGCTCGCGCCGCGGCACTCCTCGCGGCGACTTCCACGACTGGCCAGAGAGTTGGGATTTCCATCGCGTCACGCCGCGGCAGTCGTCACGCCGCGGCAGTCGTCACGCCGTTACACTCCCTTCTCCCACGCCGCGAGCAAATGACACGCCGCTGCACTTCTCCTCTCACGCCGTGACCTCCATAGCGACGTGCCGCGGTGTTTGATCTTTTGAATGCTGAAACTGTTCGCTATTATATAGGATCGAGCATAGGGTTTAGGGAGAGGTCAACACTTTCATTTTTTCTCTCGTTTTTTTATCAGACAAAAAACATTGTTCTCTTTTATCTTTGCTTATTTTTGAGATTTTTGGGAGTGACACCCAAGGATTTTGATCGTGAATTTGGATTGTGTTTGAGATTCAGCACTTGACTTTTATTTATCGTAAGTTTTCTTCTCACTTTGATTATGAGTTTGGAGTATTTACTTTATACTATGTCTTGTGTTCATCTTGGCATGAGTGGCTAAATTCTTAAGCTAGGGATAGGGGGTGATTACTCGTACTCGCGTGCTTATCTTACCTGTGAAATTTGTTCAATCTTCTCGAGTTGATTTAAACCTAGGGTTGGATGCTTGATCACCATTCTGATCTAATTAATCGACTTGTAGAACCGAAAGGGGAGAAGTCGGTCGATTCAGGCTCGACTAGAGTAGGCTTGTTCGTAATTGTATAGCCTACGTGTTAATTGATTGGTTTAATTTGTCGTCTATATTTTTCCTCTTGTTACGAGAAGTTATTGAGGAATAATCTCTAGATGTGTAGGTTGATTGAATCATTTAGCCGAATGATTTTCGCTTGGTGTTCGAATTTGTTTAGAGTATAATCATCCCCGATTCCCTAGCCTTCGTACGTAGAAGAAACTCGTTTTAAGTTTTGTTAATTGTTTATTTGCATTGTTTGAGAATTAGTAGTTGATAATTGAAAACCAATACCATTGAATTAGAGTGTTTTAAGAATTTATTTGCTTTCTCGTGTGATTGAATATCCGTACAAATAATCCGGCTGACCCTCCTTGAGATACGACCCGGTGTTCGAATCTTTCGATTCTACTCCGGTAAAAATATTTACAACACAAATTACCTAGAGAGTGCTTGTTTACAGAATATCTCATTCACATTTAATGCATACTCAAAATTTAACTCAACTTTTTTTGGTACAATGAAGGTGGGCAAATGCCTAAGCTAGAACTAGTCGGGAGTACGACACCTCCCTATTATCATGTTCGATCCACTCTCCCAGCCCTGGGGGAGGGTCAGAGACTCGCTGAAGTCCAACCGGGTATGATGCCGCCAAACGCGCTAGGTAATCAGCCGCAAAATTCGCTTTCCTATGCACATGTTGGATCTGAAGATTCCACTCTCGTCGAGTTAAGGTGTGAATGGCCTTAATCATCACTTCATGAACCCCAAAAACACTTTCGGGCCTAGAGACCATATTCGTCACACTCTGACTATCAACTTCAACAACGACTTGTCTATAACCCATTTCCCATGCAATCTGCAACCCCTGAAATAGGCCCTAAAGCTCAGCCCCTGTCACGGTACAATTCCCAATATTGAATAGAAAGCCCCCGATCCATCTACCCATTTCGTCTCGGAGCAGCCTGCCCGCACTACTCAAACCCGTGAGACTGTCAAACGCACCGTCCGTGTTCACTTTGATCCAGCCCGGAGCCGGTGGAGCCCAATGAATCATACGATTGGTGGACGTGGCGGCACCAGCATTGGTGTAATCCGCCGCCGCACGGATGTAGCCAGCCGACAGGCTTACGACTTCCATCCTCTTGGCCTCGATACTTAGGGATATATTTTTAAATATACGCTCATTCCTCCATTTCCACAATCTCCACACCGCAATCGAGAAAATGCTATTCCATATATCAAAAGCACCCAATTGAAACTTGAGTATATTCTTTCTAACCCATACCTTAAGTGGCTGCCAGAAAAGACCTCGCCCGTGGTCTGGCGGTAACAATAGCTTCCAAAACGCCATGGCAAGTGGGCTGTCCCTCAACTTTAATTCAACTTTACTATCGTTAGTATTATTCATATAATTAAATAGTACAAACTAAACATTTTTGCATATTACATCAACTTTAATTCATTATTCATCTACTCACATAATTTTAACTAACCATCACTTCGCATCGTCTCTCTCATACTTTTACATCAAAGTTTAATTATTTTATTTTAAATATTATTTTCATATAAACCCAAAATTCCATTAACAACTAATTATACTACATTTTTCAAAATTAACTCTGATTAACAAAAAAAATTCGTTTTCTAAAAAAACTTTGAGCACATTATTTTGTAAACAAAGACGCCCTTAATAATTTAAGAATTATCTTGTAAAGAGAACACATCATAACATTTCCTGAACGAAGCCTGCAATTTCAACAGTTTTGTCTTTGTTGGTCAATTGGGTGTGTGAGGAGGAGGTGATTTCCCCTAATTTCCACTACACTTGTGCCACGCTAGCCTTGCTGCTCGTGTGTTGTTGACGCCTATGCCGATTTTTCCTCCGGCGATTATTATTCGCACCGCACACTATTGTTAACTCACAACCGTAGGCGTTCCCAAAGCAGGTGCACAATCGACCGCCGGCGGCTGTTCCCCTCCTCCTGCCGCCGTCGATCCGCGGATCGTGCGCCTGCGGGATCTCTATCTTCCACCTCTCAATCTCTGATTTCAAACCACCCTCGGTGCTCCTTTCCTCCACTGCCCAATCCTCCAGCACCGAGCTTCCGGGCTTTGGAGGCGGCCCGAGGTGCGTAGGGTAGAGTCCCCACGCCACAGCTGCCGCCACCACCGATGGGGACGGCCCCACGTCCGAATTGCAAACGGATCCATTCACCATGGAGCCGCCGTTGAGAGCGTTGGGCAGTGTGCCTTGATTGTACGGTAATGAGCCATCGCAAACCAAATCAGCCCTGGGCTTCTTTTCGCCGCCCGGTTTTCTAGTTAATTCCGTCTGAGATCTGTGTAACCCGATCTTCTTCTTCCCATCCAAATTATTCGTTGTGATCAACAGATAATCGAGCGGCATGCTCCGCATTGTATTGTCGAGAAGCGAGACCCCCATATTGAGGATCCCCTGCGGTCGGCCCGAAGGCCTTCTGATTTGGAGAGCTACAAACCGCCGGCAGCTCGTTCTCACCGACGGCGGCACCAGGTTGCTGAGAAGCACCGTCACAGACCCCACCACCGTATCACGAAGCCATCCCTGCGCGTAGATCTCGATTATCATGGACGATGTCTCCGAATTTAGGGTCCGATTGTTGACCCGGAACACCAACCTCTCGTTCCAGGTCGGGTTGGCCCGACCCGTCTCATCGGTCCTGGTTTTTATCTTTCGGGTCGGGTTGATCCACGTCACCGCATACGTGCGGAGGTTCTTGGAGAGAGGGGTGAGGTCCTGGGCAGAGATAATGTTCAGCTCCAGGAGCTGATAGGGAACGCGATACATTTATTATTAATTAATTAATAAATGACTTTTCTCATCGCCCTGATTTTTTATTCTTTTTGATTTTTTTATTTCCCAGGACGACGAGCGTGGCCCGATTGGAGTCCAAATTTGATGAAAAAGGCCAAATATCTTTTTTTTCTTCTCTCCTTGTTTTTCTGGGTGGTGTCTTTTAATTCTTGTGGAAATACAAATGTAATTTTGTTTTGATGCGTTTCTTGTAAAAAGGAGCAAGTGATTTTTGTTGATCAACAAGTCAAATAGAAATTACTTAAGGGGATGGTAAACCATTTTTTGAGGGGAGAGCAGCCGGTTAACAAGGAACGTGGAACATCCTATAGAAGTATAATTATTTTGGTCATTTTCTCTACAATTGTCCTAACAATGATGTCGGTCAGATTGAATTTTCGATCGATTGAAACCTAGCCGGCTTACACATGGGATGTGTGGCCACTAACGTGTTATGTATATTTTTATTTTCTGGCGATCTGAATTAAGTAATCTATAAATAATGCTGACGTGGACATTGTAAGCATCTTTGACCAGCTGACTCGAGGATACATTGCCATTTTGCAACCTTCATTAAATCGGCACTCTTTGCCCATCAAGAACACATTTGTGCCATGCGTGTTCCAAAGTCACATCGACACCTCATGTTCATAGTCTAAATCATAAGAGCACCCACAAAGCTTTGGGTCTCTTAACAAAAAATTACATGTCACATGGGAAATAGACTTAGTCTATAAAAAAATACTTCCCAATGCAATTAAAAGTGGACATGGTCTAGCTTATGTGGCAATGAAAAAAAGAGACCAAATCGACACTTGGGTCTATTTTGGACCCAAGTACAAACCCAAACACTCATCATTTGTTCTTAATTAATTTTTTTTAATGAATAAAATATATTAGAGCATTTCTATTGATTGGCATGTATGCTAGACCTAGTCTTTTTATTTTTGCATTGCAAAGTTTTTGAATTTTTTTATTTGGGTTTGTCCATGTCATTTAAGACCCAAGTCCAATTATATGCCACATATAAAAAAAGAGACCTAAAGCATTGTGGATGCTCTAATGTCTATGATGTAAGACTTTCTTCATGACGATGTCACCTTCCAATGTGAGTATTGTCGCCCAAATTGTGTCATCGTTATTTCAAGTGATGATGATGAGACCACGATTAGCATCATGAGGAAGAAGATGGCTTTGAATGAAAAAATCTAACTTACAAGAAGATATCACTATTAAAAACCATTTTAAATTTGCAATTTCTTCATGTATTATTTTTTGTTACTTTATGAAAACATCAACATCATTACATTTAATATTATAATTTCTCCACGTACTGCTTTCTATAATTTTATTACGATTTCATCATTAAATAATTACAAATCACGTCTTCCTAGTAAAATATTTAAATGGAAGACAATAATGTTACACACCTGTTAATTTCTATTTAACAATTACTCATTTTCACGGTAATTATGTTCATACGTGCCTGCCTCTTTTCCGCACTCGCAATTTCAATCTGCTGTGCAGTAAAAAGGAAAAAATGATCCGCCATGCAAATAAAAAAGTATAAAAGGGCCAAATAACACGAAAATAAAAGGACTACTATAGTGCATAAACCAACTTTCGTAACAATAACAGGTCGTTTAACACGTGGTTTACCTATAAAACACGTTAGTAGCTCATCAAAATCGAGATCAAATGTGGCTGAAATTCCTTTAGCATTAGAAAAAACTCTCCCAGTTTTCCCAGTAGACCCATATTACAAACAACTCAAATAAATATCAGTAAAGAAAATTCAGTCTGCTCGAGCCACCTTAATATCTATATATTCAATATTCACNGGATGAAAAGTTCACCTTTCAAGACCAAAACACCCAACAAACTCATGAAAAACATTAAACCTCAATCCCATAAAAATTGTAACTCGACTCGGGTTTGATGTCCGCCCAACGAACCACCTTAGCACACTCCCCACAAATCGCGTAACCGTCCAATTTTATCCTCTGACTTTTCAAAGTCATAAGGTGCGAGAGGTTCGTGCAGTGCCTCAGCCCATAACGGTACGCGTGGCGCTGCCTGAGCCGTTCGAGTGTGGGGTCCGGTTTATGGGCAGCCTCTTTAACAATAATATGATGAGAATGCTTCTGAACAAATACTGGTTGCTCGACTGGAGAAGGAGGCTCGTCTGTGGAGATTTTGTTGTGATGCTCGAGTATGTTCTCGTCAGGTGAGGTTCGCCGGACTTCTTCCCACTCGAGGGTTTTTTGGTAAACTTCCCAGGCCAAGTCCTGCTCTTCTTTCGACAGTTTTTCATCTTCGTTCTCTTGCAGTAATGTCTCATGCTCGTGGTAATTTGCAATCCAGCTGCATGATAAAAAAAAAAGGGGTGCACATTTTCATGAGTGTTCTTGATCAATCATGGAAATTGATTAATCTAGATTTTTTTTTTTTTGTGCTCTAGAAAGGAAGTTTTACTTGCGGAGCAAAATGAGTTCACTGTCTTTGATTATGGGAATAATACCCCAGAAAAGGACAAAAAAAAATAGAAGGGGATTTGCTTTTCTGGTCTCAACTTGGTTTACATTACTTGAAAATGTAGTCATCTAAATTTGGGGCTCATAAGGCTTTGTTTGATCTCTTTTTAAGATTCAGAAATTAGTACGGTGTTGAATGAAAATTGCTGATGTTATATAATTCCAGTCAAATTGGACTAAATATTTCAACAGATATTGAAACAAAAACAAAAAGTAAGATACTCATAGGACAGAATCTCCAAATGGTCCAAAAGTTGCAAACCGGAACATTATTTTACCTCATGAAAGACTAACCCTGAGATTTAGTTTGCATATGAAAGTTATTATTTGTTACCTTATAATTAATGAATGAGGTAGACTGGCAGTATTCATATCGAATTAAGGTTTTTACATTAGGAGGGAATTCATAAAGCGTAAGCATGCCAGAGAGGTGGCTAAAATTTTGGAAAGTAAATTGAGATTACTTGTAATTAAGGCAATTTCAAGGCAGAACGTGTAATTACGCCTACACTATATTTACCAACATAAGAGAATCAATGTACTGAACCACATTCCTAGTTAGTAGCAGTATGCAGAGAGAGAGAGAGAGAGAGAGAAATAGTCACCCACCTGGGATGATGTCTGCTAATCAAATTTTCGATCAAAATGTCCGAAGATGCACTTCCATTTGGAAGTGATGTCTTCTGCTTCAATAAGTTCCCAACATGACCAATGGTGTTTGGTTCAGAAGCAGCTCCAATATCTTGTGCCAACTCAGACATGATGTCGACATTTTCATCATCCCCAAATTCAAACAAATGTAATATCTCTTCTTTCGACATTGTTCTGTGCACCTGCTGTCTATCAACTACTCTTGCTGCGAGGCCTTCCTTAGTGACCTGTTGTATTATATATTTGGAACTTTCATAATAATAAATTGGAAAATAATTACAGAATAACTTAATTTACCAATTTTTTTTTTTTCTAAAAACAATTAAGTTCTCTTCCAAAATCAGGAATACCTTCTAAAGATTTATTAAATAAATTCACCCCAAAAAAGGTGCAATTCGGAAAATGGAAATAAATTCCAAGGGTGTGCTTGCAATTTTAAAAATAACTACATACTATTATTATTATTATTATTATTATTATTATTATTATTATTATTGAACCACACCTACCTGTCGTTTATAAATTTTTTCTTCCATTGTAGCGTGTGCGAGCAACCGGTAAGCAAAAACAGGCTTCGTTTGGCCATACCTACAAATCACGATCATCCAAATTTTCACAATATGCAAACTCAGTAAGCACAAAATTGAACTAAAGAGAACATGTCATTCTCACCTCCAGACCCTATATATAGCCTGAAGATCATACGTTGGATTCCAAGATCCATCGACAATAATTACTCGGTTAGCTGCATGAAGATTAATACCCAAGGATCCAGCTCTAGTTGATATTAAAGTGCATTTGACTCTTCTATTTGAAGGATCATTGAACTTTTCAACAATTTTCTGTCTCTCCAAACTTTCAGTCCTGCCATCTAACCTGTTCGGGGTGCAGAAGGAAACAATACTAACTGAGAAACATTTAACTGATGCATCAACTAACAAAAAGGGCATATTGGAAAGCAAGGTACAATAATCCGATATTTATTCATTTTTTAGACGCTCTTCTCATATACATCTGTACCATCACAAAGCGAAAGGATTGTGGCCTGTGGGTATATCACTATTCACTTCATGTATTTATATCGCCCAAGATAGTGTCAATGCATTTATATGTATATATATTATATATATAACTTATTTTGGATTTTTTGTATATATAACTTGTTTTGGACTTTATATTAAAATTATGAAATGTCTTGGAGAATTACAATTGCAATCTAGAGAGATGAGAGTAGAGAAAGGAAAAGGGAGAACACGTGGTCCAAATACCAAAATACAGAAGCAATTTAGGGAAAAAATTATTATGATATAATTTGAAAACCAGCATGCTGCTCCATTTAGAAAAGACACCAAAAACAGTTATTTTATCTGTATTTATGATGACTCAATAATGACATAAAGACAGATGACAACATTATTATTATCATTGATCGCTTCAGCTTTTACACTATTGTTAGGTGAGTAGGAACTAGGAAAATAAAATAGAACAACTCAAATTAATGTACCGGTTTGAACTTCAATAAATTGCCACTATACTAACCTGTACCAGTCCTTCCCCTTTCGCCAACATTTTCCATTTTTCTTCGAACGAGGAAATTTTGAAAGGTAACGTTCAATCAAGTCCAATGTTAGTATGCTCTGACTGAACACCAATGCCTTGTCACCCATACTCGAGCACATTTTGAGGATATCAAGCAGCAAAACCATCTTTCCACCTTGATCGGCCTCCTTATAAGTACCTTCAATAAGAAGATCCCTCCACCAATCCTAAAACATTTGATGCATTAAAAAACTGGTTAAAAATAAAGTCAAGAAAACAAACAGGAAAATGGAATGCAGTAATTCAAGCATTAAGAATACATATGCCCGTAGTTGGGAAAAAAAAAAAAAAAAAAAAAAAAAGTGCTCAGAAAGAATTAAAAATTCATGGACTCTAAGTTATCATATCAAGAAACTGATCAAGTAACTTTGCTTCAGAGAAGGATGTTCACACGCACCTCACGAAGAAATCCATTATCATTTTTCCGGGGTGGATTTATCAACTTCTCTGCAAGCGGCACAGGTAGAGTACAATTGAATACAGTGAATAAGTGGATTTGAAACCATAAGTACAAGAATATAAAGGAATGGGAATGTGAAGAGATGGCATTTGGATATAACAATTCTATGGAAATCCTGGACAAGGGAAATAGAAAGGCAGGGCAAAAAATTGGATGACAAATGAAACATTTTTAGATGTAATGATTAAAGTTGATATGATATTTAATAGTAAAATTTAATTGGTATTGATTGGTAGTTATAAATGTGAGTGGGGGAATAGTGGTTTTTTATGGGAAATGTGCATTGATGGTTGATTTTTATTTCTAATTGTGTTGAGATTGAGAGAAAGTGAGATGAAAAGAATAGTTTTTTTATGGGAAATGTGCATTGATGGTTGATTTTTATTTCTAATTGTGTTGAGATTGAGAGAAAGTGAGATGAAAAGAATAGTTTGTTGTATCCAATCATAATCTAAATGGAGAAAGAAAGTTCCCTCCATGCAAAATTGAAAATTTTATATATCCAATCGCCACTGAAGGATACATCATTCTCACAGCAGAAAACTTTCCCAAAACTGCTTAAGACACTTCAGAAAAAAGGCTGATCAATTTTCCAGTTTTGCTATAGATGAAAATTTGCCATAGATGACGAATTAAGACATAAACACTGACAAATGACTTCCAAGAGGACTATGACGCATCTTACCTCCAGAGATCACATTGTAGTCAACAATTTCATCGTTTGAGCTGTCATATGCTTCTACATCTTCACATTTTGCAGAGTCTTTGTTTTCTTTCCTCAGTTGCAAAATTCCAGGATGATTCCATATCTACACAGAGAACCATATAATATTTGTACTTATACCACCACCATAAGAACAATAACTCCAATAAATTAAACTCCTCAAGAGAAATAATACACCATGATGGTATTTGCAACACATCGAAATATTATGATATACATATTGAAATACAAGCCACTAGTTGCAAACTTGATGTCCAAGTCAAGGATTTATGAAAAGTACAAAACTAAATTATATTTAATTAAATTGAAAAAGAAACAATTTCTAACAGGCCAAGCATGTTCCGAGCCCAAGCGCAGAATCATGAAGAAACTTCTCTCCCAAGCCTAAAAGCTGACAACCTCAATGCAACCCTAACTTAGATAACAACCGAGAATCCACTTATATAGATTCGTAGCCCCATAATGGGATTCTATCCATACGTGCCCAAAGCCCAATTAATTATCAAACAGCATAAGATCTCTTCTAATTGCGCGTAACAACGCTCAGGCCTTTTAAAAACAGCCTTGTCCTCAAGGCTGAAGATTACTTCAAAAGACATCCCGAATCTTAACTGCACCAACTCTTTCTCATGAAGCAGTTGCAACAACTCTTCAAGTCGATCTAGTTTTGCCATCATACGGTCTAAACAGTAAGTTGCCTATAATGAGACAACACCCTTCTCTATAGTCTTTTCCATTGGACGCACAAATGGCAGGTCGGACCAGTTGATTGAGTCAAGGGTTTACGAAAAGAACAAAACTGAAATATATTTAATTAAATTGAAAAGAAAAGAACCATTTTAGCAAGCAAAGCCTGTCCTAAGCACTGAATCGGAAAGAAACTTTCCACCAAATCCTATTGCCGACAATCTCAGTTCAACCAAAGATAAACCTAGTGACAACTGATACTCTACTTAAATAGATCCATAAACCTTATTATAACCCAACTGGGTATTCTAACCCTGCGAGCCCAACCCGCAAGTAAATATTAAATAAAATAAGATCTGATCATCTACTTGATGCTTAACAAATTGGAAGAAAATTAATAGTAAAGACAATCTGCATTTGACAGGGGGAAGTTAGCTAGCACGGCTCAATGACTGACAAGGTTCAGCCAAAAGCCGACTCAAGGGATTACGTTATTTTTCATTAATATAACGGCATAGAAAACCAAACTCAACAATCAGGAACATATTAGATGCTTTCCAGGAAAATAATATTTCAAATCATACAGTTTCAACTACATTCCCATAAAAACCAATTTTGATGGTTGCCTCATTTCAGAAAGGAAAACAATGCGGTAATTTTGTTTCAGTTACAAACAATATTACATACCTGTGCTAATGCCTGGTACCCTGCGAAAAAAGATCTCTTAATAATCTTTTCACCAGATATCTTGTCCTTTGTGAAACCATGAACGTCAAGAAATCTCTTATAGAGTTTTCTCTGCAATGGGGATAGCTTCACAGTGATAACAAACACAGTTTTGGGAGGTAAATCCTTTTTAACCACATTCATGTCCATCCTTTGAACAAATCCTTTTAATTGTTCGTACAGAATATGAGATCTTTGATTCATTATTTTCACATCTTCTGCAGTAGAATTGGCATGTTGACCATTTTCTATTGGATTTTGGAAACTGCAGCACAGCAAAAAGGGTGATTAGACAAAACGGGAATTAACACTAAGCATAATTCACTAGAAGAATGAAAGCTCGAAATTCCTACCGGTTCCTAAACTCATGGCTGCTACCAAGAAATCCTTCTCTAACAAAATCAACCATCTGTAAGAGAATAAATTCAGTACACGTCACATAGTGGGTTACAAAATACATTATATCCAACAAATGCATTTAGATTCATACACAATAGTATTCCATCAGATTGTTCTGAAGAGGTGATCCAGTTAGTGCAATCCTTCTCTGGCACTTCACTAGTTTCAAAGCCTGGGTTGTATCAGCCCTGGTGTTTTTGATAATGTGTGCCTCATCACACACTAGGATATCCGGTCCCTCCTGCGACAAATAAACATTGTCACTATTAGAGCGAAAAAGAACACAATTATGAGGTGAAACTCTCTCATAGCAAAAAGAATTCAGTAAAGCAGGCAAGAACAGAAGGCAACAGGAGAAAGACACTCTTACATTTCATTTCCCCCTAGTGAAATGTAAGATGACACTACAATTTAACAAACTCGCCTATAAATCCAGTTATTCACAATAAAGGAAATCAAAAGGACAAAATAAGGTCACCAAAATTTAGATAATACAACTTGTTTTGGCATACACTTTTCTCTAGTAGATTCATTTTCAAAAATGAGACAATCACCTGAAGTAAATGACTAATTTCCCGAGCCATGTCTCGGTCCTTAACATACTTTCCTAGGGACAAATTCCGGAAGGCGCTATATCCAATTAAGAAGACACCACCTTTAATTCTCCACTTCATCAGTAAGGCAACCCTTTTCTCCCTGAAAAACGATTCTGTAGGTATTATATCAAGGAAAACTAGTGAAAGGACTTGCCTTATGGATTACATTAGCAGTAGACTAGAATCAATAACATATTGGTTGAGATAATTAAGCAAACAACACAAATGGCAAACCTTGGAACATCTTCGAGCATGAAGATACGAAGAGCCTTTAGCTCAGATGGTCTCCATTTCATAAACTCATGTCGCCAATTGTGTAGAACACTCACTGGAGTCACAATGAGTGCAGTTCTTAAACCTAGGTCTGCACCTCTCATAGCAGTGTAAAGAAAAGCAATGACCTGTATTTTTATTTGAATTTAAGTGATTACAAAGATCAGTATTTCTGACATATTCTGATAAAGACTGATACAAGGCATAAATCATGGGTATTGGGTAGGATATTCAAGAGGAATGAATAACCTCGCAACTATAGGGGAGAAAAAAAAAAAGAAGAAACTGATACTTACTAACCAGAATTTTAGATGCAAGATTTCAAGCTGTTTATATTCTTGATTATATTTTATATTTTACATCCTACAATTGTAATAATTGAATATAAATATAGGATGCTAACTGGTAGAGGCTAGGTAGGGTGGGCAGTGATACTATTGTAACAGTTTTTGCTGTTGGGCAAGTTCATCTTCTTCGCAGAAAAATTCTGCTGAGAATGGAACGTCATTTCGTCCAGAATAGTATTCTGCTGTTCATCACTTCTGTTTAGATGTCTTTAACAATAAACCTTCGTAATTCACCATCAACATTTTCATTGAAAACATTCTTATTAACTAAACATGAGCATCTGAAAAAGATGTCACAAACTCCAGAATTCATAGAGTTCGTAGGCAGTTATTGCTTCTGCCTCATTGAACAGAAAGAGAATCAGGTATAGAACTGCATAGGAGATCAGAAAGAATACTTTTATCTGTATACCGTAAGCTTGTTTTATATTCCATAGAGAATCAGTACATCAAATGGGCTTCTGATTCATTGCATAAGCTGACTTGAGATATAAGATTTAACACTTGCAGAGGATATATAAGAAAAAGATAACAAGGAGTAAGCATAAAAGAAAAGAAAGTATAATTGGAATTTCACATGGTATAATTTGAGCTAAATAAGTTAATGTTTAATTTAAATCCGTACAAGTCTAGTTTCCAAAGTATAGTACAAATAATGGCATAGGCTTCTGTATGATCAGAAAATAACAGATGTTTGAACAGACTGAAGTCTATATCTTTAGGAAATGTGTAAAAACTAGAAAATTCAAATTTGAGAACATTCTGCCAGATTCTCCAGTAAAAAATATCAACTTTATTTTGTTAATTGAAAAGAAGAACTTGCCTTCAAACCATCAACCAAATGAAATGAGACTATGCAGATATACTGTGTGACCTCAAACATATATATATATAGGGAGCGGATCAAATGCGTCCAGGTCTTAAAATGCGTCCAGCTCTTTAAATGCGCCCAGGTCTTAGCAACTACAGACAACTAACCTAGCAACTACAGAGAACTAACCTTGCAACTACAGATAACTAACCTAGCTACTACTAACCTAGCAACTACAGAAAACTAACCTAGCAACTACTAACTTAGCAACTATTGAGAACTTACCTAGCAACTACAGAGAACTAACCTAACAACTACTAACTTAGCAACTACAGAGAACTAACTTAGCAACTATAGAGAACTAACCTAGCAACTACAGAGAACTAACCTAACAATTACAGAGAACTAACCTAGCAATTACAAAGAACTAACTTAGCAACTACATAGACCTAACCTAGCAACTACAGAGAACTAACCTAGCAGCAACTACAGAGAACTATCCTAGCAACTACATACAACTAACCTAGCAACTACAGAGAACTAACCTAGCAACTACAGAGAACTAAACTAGCAACTACAGAGAACTAACCTAGTTGGAAGGTTAGTTGTCAACGGCCAACGCCGGAAGTAAACGGTCAACGCCAGAAGTCAACGGTCAATGCCGGAGTCAACGGGTCAAAATAATATGTAAATAATTAAAATAATAAAAAGAAAAGAGTAAATCTTGGCCACACATGATGTACCAAATCTTAAATAAGTGGATGCATTGGAACCAATCCCTATATATATATATATATATATATATATATATATATATATATGTATATCTGACATGCATCGGATTCTCAAAGTAAGGCAAATGAGTAAAATTAAATGAAGCAGACAGTGGAACTAAAGAAGTCTTGGGAAAGAAGTTCATTTCTCAAGGGCATTGCAGGAGAAATGAAACTGTGTGGGCCGTTGTTGTTCCCACTGGCAGCAATTTATACACCATAATTTTCGGATTTGGTTAATCTGAAACGTGGAGAGTATTCATTTGGATTGTCTGTTTATTCTAAATTATCCAGCACATATTGGTATTTGACAAATGCTAATCAATTTAGCATCTTAGAACATACGAGAAAGTGTGATCCATCTCAACAAAACTTTCGTTTCGATAAGTTCATTAAAGTGGATAACTACATAGTTGGTCACATTAATGAAACGGAACAGGCAGTTTTGCCCAGTCTCATTAAGAAGTGCTACCTGAAAAGTTTTACCCAATCCCATAGTATGGGCGAGAATGCAACCAAGCCCTTTATCACCAGACTTCACTTTCCGGACGGATTGGATAATATTTTCCCACATAAACCGAATCCCTTGAATCTGAGGTATACAAGATAATAGGCTTACAAACTCACTTCATGAGTAACAATAACCAAATGAAGTTAAAGAACACAAACAAAAAGAGAACATATTCAACAAAAGTAGGTCAGCAGAAGTGAAAGGAAACAGACGCATGATAAGTTTATTAGTTATTAATTTACCTTATAAATTAGTAACATCCATCAATCAACTAAATCGTAATTTGAGGTAATATTAACTTCTTAGGGACAATTAAACATGCATGTAAATATGCATTCTAGTAGCAAAACAATAAACTTATTGCTACCCAATTGTTAAAGCCAAACCCAAACACACCATCAATGCATTTATCAAGTAACTTACTGCAGATTCTACAATCGAAACGTAGTCACAAGCACAAATTATCTAATTTTATGGAAAAAAAATAAAGAAAAATATATGCAGTAGCGGCATCTTAAATTGTACAACTGTTTTAATGATCAGGGATAAATTCTTCAAGTTTTATGCAAAGATCAAGTAACTTACTGCAGATTCTACAATCAAAACATAGTCACGAGCACCAACTTAATCAATTCTTAAGAACTCTAACATCCATGTTCAAAGGCCAAATATGCAGTAAATGTAATGATAAAAGAATAAGGTAATAGTGGGCATGCCTGATGGGGTTTTAATTTCATCGAGATGCTCGGTGGGATTTTTATTGGATCTTCACCTTCCTCTCTCACCACATTAATTATGTACCCTGCAGAAACATCACCAAGCATTTCCACACCAGTGCCATCAAATGAACTCCGATTGCTGACTGCGGACCTCATAGCAACAGACTTGGTTGAAAACCGTGCTTCCAAAGATTTCAGCCGCTCCTGACGTTCCTGTAAATATAGGCATGTTAAACTACTGGAAGTATGTATACAATGAAGGAGGTGAGTTTACCTTTTCAATTGCAATTTTCTTCTTAGTCTCTTCCCCCAATTCAGCATCGTCAAGGATCCTTCGGATTTTCTTTTTACGTCTCTTCCTAGTGCTGAATCAGAAGGAAGATACAATCAAATTTAACTGAATGATAGATCAGACAGAAATCCCAGTTCCAGGAACAGGGATAGTCCATTGAGAATGATAGAGGCAAGAATCAAACAATTAGAGAAAAAAGGGGATTTCACTGGGCAGATTTTTCATTTCTTAAACAAACCTTTCCAATCGAACAAAACAATAGGGAGAATTGACATGTTTTCTTGCCTTCTATGAGCCAGTGAGAGTTCAATTGTGAAACTAGTGTACCTTGTGTTGACATTGATATTAGTATCGGAATCATCTGTATCAGAATCTGAACTAGAAGAGACCACTTGAAATTCTGCCTTGGGAACTTCTTCCATATTTGACGATCCATTTCCTGCCAGTGAAGTTTCATCATCACTGGGTACAGTAATTGTACAAAAATTTTTATCGCCCAATTCATTCTGTTCGCTGGAACGCTTGACACCCCTTGGCTCAACTATATCCAGGGGAGTCGGATCATCACTCAAAAAGGCATTACTGTCACTCAAAACTTTCTCTCCACAAACACCACCAGAGAAATCATCCAAATTATTATTTACTTCTTTATCTCCAAATTCATTTTCAACAGATTCATGAACTGATGAATGTTCGCCCTTATTAGTATCCTGA
>BKCP01009626.1:970580-980747 GCA_008636005.1 Striga asiatica
TACAAACAAACATTAAACCACGCAATAATGCTGATTTGGAAGGCTAAAATGTATAAATAAAAAGGTAATAATTATGCCTAGGGTATAAAAAGTATGAATTGTGAGAAATCTTTGTGAGAAACCAGTACAACTTTATGTTTGTCACAAGAAACATGAGTTGACACACTAATATGGACTGTACAGAACCAAGACACATGATCGACACCATCACTCTATGACTCATGCACCAAGTATAATCAAATAATTATTCGTATGAATAAATGGAATTCAATACCAAAATCATCGTTTTCATGTACGCATATTAAAAATAAGTATTTAAATAAAATAAATAAATAAAAAACTGATCCACTGGCAGATTATGCTTCTGAGGATTAAGCATAAGTTAGGTTTAAAAACAGGACATTTCCATATCCTACTTTCTTCTTTTGATGCTTACAATTCTACTTCATATGAGTAGTACAAATTATAGAAGAAAACAGATCAAGTCAAACAAGAGATCTAGTTTCTTCTTTGGGTGACCAAACTTGATCCAAGGCTAGCACGCTGATCCAATAATGACACTTGTACGACAAATTATCCTTAAGCAAACAGTACATCACATCAGTACAAATACTTGTATGTATAATTGCAGATAATTACCGCACTCAGAAGCAAACTTTTCCTTTTAATTTTCTAGGTGCAGCGCACTATAATAATGTGCAATTCCAGTCACCAGAGAATACTTAAATAGAGTGAACGGGTTTGAAAGGATGAGAGTCAAAGACAGATGGAACGAATAATATTTGAGCAATTATCAATTACAGTCGGTAAGAATAGCATCCTGCTCAAGATGGCCATGGCCATAAATACAATCCGCTACCTAATATAACCACTGGATTGTCTGATTTTGGAATATAAACCTGAGGCCCACGCTATCAATAGATAGTACATGCAAATGAGAAGTGGAAAAAGAAAATGGAAAGAATGGACGCAAAAAAAGAATCCAAGTGATATTACTCCAGCAGACAGTTAGCATTGATTACTAAAAGATCCAAATATAAATGTTTCGAAATCAGCATCTATTAACAATACTTGCCCCTGGATTTCATAATTTAAAAGGCCTATCACATGAATTTGAATGGCAAACACGACAATTTCTTCAAACTGGCGCTGTAAAGAAATTGTTAATCAAATTTTATTAATTATGATGGAATCGACATTAGATCTCCTAATTGACGTTCATTCACAGAGTCAAAACTAGCGAGTAACAACAATTTGCCTAGGAGATCCAAAAAATTATGATGATCAAGAATATCAAGTTTAAAGCACCAGATAGATCTTCATCTTTTGATACATGTATTTTGCATTATGATCTTCACAGAGTTGCACGCATACACACACAGTGAGACATGGTATGTAAAATTGTAAATCATTCATTCCTCTCAAATGTGCAATTGCTCACATATTCCAAACCGGACAATGAAATAGCAAACAGTATGGAACTGGCCTCAAAAAGAACTACAAAGTTTTCATACTAGATACTCAGATAGAGCCTTGATTCTATGGAGGATAATGTTCAGATATAAATTTAAACTGGGACATTTGAAATTCACAAACTAATCAGATTTCAATCTACAACTACATCAAATTCAAGCGATTTTTAGAAGAATAATATATATATATATATATATATATATATATATATATATAAACTTATCCAATTCTAGAGTTTAACTAGGCTATTGAAAACTTATCTTAATTATATCACCAATAGCATGACCAAGCACTCAATGTCTTGCTAGAGAAAACAAATAATGCCACTCTTGGATGTGTAATTTCACTAAAAATCACAACAAAAGCTGAATTACTAGAAATAGACATATTTGTATAAACTACATAAAACCAGTTAAGGATTGTTAGAAGCTGAAGCATTGAAGTAAACCTCTTTGCTTTTCTTCCTACGTCTTCTTTGTTTCAACCGCATTTGAAGCTTACGATCAGCATTCAGGTCCTCCTCCTCTTTAACCTGTCAAAACATACATATGAATTACAAAAGCCCAAAACATAGATATGAATCACGAAGGTTGAGGAGGAGGAGGATAACTAAAAAAATTTTAAGCTATGGATCCCTTCTCCAGTAAATCATACACATTAATTTCCGATATGTAAATGAGTCAATTTTGTCTCATGATGGAAGAAATTTCATACCAAAAAGATACGGTCATGTTGTTTTGCTTAACAAAACTTCATCATGTTGAAATCTCACTTTTTATGAATTTTGCTTTTTAAAGCACTTTACAAAAGAGTTTGCGCTGAAAACGCAACTGCAGATTTCATCACCAAACCACATGCTTAGCCATACTATTTTACCATAAGACCTATGTGAAAAGCTAGCAAGTAGTTCACATTTTACTTGATTAAAGCTAACTTCTCAATATGAAAATGAAAATACCAAACAAATTACAGTTTGCTACATGTAAGAATGACTTTTGTTCAGAAGTTTCATCATTTGAAGCTCTGGTTGTAACAGAACTATGGTTAAAATGCAATTTACTCACCTTTCTGAAGTTTTTCATTTGTTCTTCGGTAAGATTCAGATCACCTTCATTTGCTATGGCATCTGCAACAAATGGGTCACTCGAAGTACAATCAATGTCATCAATCTCCTCCACCTGACAATGCAGAAGATGTAAGACATTAAAGTTACTGAAGGGCAGTAAATTAAAACCACCATATAGAAACAATCGTTTGAACTATGTCATCTTGAACAGTGTTGAAGAACAAAATGTGTGTAATCCTACATTTAGGACGCGAAGTCAACAGCAGTTGATCAATACGACTAATAAAATCATGAGAAATTTTTGTACTTAAATATAACATTTTTCTGTGTTCCAATTATACCCGGACACCCTACCATACATGAGAAAACATACGTGTACTTAGAGCATTCAACATAGAACAAATCTTGAAATGAGATCATTGTTCTTACTAATCAAAAGTTGCATTCAGAAAATTCAGCACCATTATTATGTTAACAAGCTCAACTGATGGAGAACAAGACACTATGATCAAGAAATTTTTAGTATGGATCACATTTTAACCAAACTCCAAAACAATTCACCTCATCAACTCCTGGGAATTTCAGACCCAACTCAGCAGCCTGCTGTGGAGTGCTGGCCAAGTAGACAGAAGCCCATTCCTTACTGCCGAATCCCAAAGATGACTTACCAGAGCACATTTTGCTGAAAGAGTCCCAATCTACATTCACACCGTCATTTACAGCTCCACTGCTTTCACTTACCACAACTTTTTTTTCTAGGAAACCACTGGCACCCTCCTCTAAAATCTTTCCATGCCGTCTGCTCTACAATGAAGGCTCCAAAGTCAGAACTAAATATTTATTTTTATTCCAAATCACATTAGCTCATTCGAGAAGGTTGGGAATGAACCTTCTAACAGGCCTGTGGACCTGGAGATATTCTTCCGCCTGTGCAACTGATGCACTGGCATCATTAGGCATTTGATTTCCAACCCAATGAGTCCTATTTTTCCATGCTTCAGTGCAGCAACCATTAGGAGCCTGCTTCTCTATCCACTTATAGAGACTGGAAAGGTCGACACCAGCACCATCAAGTTGCTCCTGCTCAGGGAAAAAAAAAATAAATAAATAATAATAATAATAATAATAATAATAATAATATACATAAAAATAAATAAATAAACAAAAACATTACTAGTAAGAGAATTAATCAGAAAGCACTAACAAATCCTTTCTATTGATCCAAACAGACGTTTGAATTAGATTGCAAGTACAATGTTAATATAATGACAACCAGATCCAAGTTTAAACAAATTAAGATATAATCAAAATGTTAGTTACCATGAGACTCTCTCAAGCACTACATAACAATAAACAATTGAACATCCTAGTATCTCTTCTTCTGCAATCATTAAATTAGTTTGTGGGTACCACTTGCTTTAAGCAGGGGAAAAATTGAAACTAAACAAATTTACAATGACTTACAACCGGAACAAATCAACACTCCATACCAGCAAATGAGCACTCTCAGTCTCAAGCTCGTCAAGCACCACTTCCCACTCTTCTTTAAGTGTCTCCATCTCTTCTGCAACAGCATTGTCCAACTATCCAACCACCAAGATTCAAGTCTATATATTTAAAAAATATAAAACAGATATCGAATGTAAAAGAATAGCTAACCTCATCACCAGAAATTGATTGAGCCAACTCCTTCCTAACATCAGCCTCTACTTTGAGTAGAGATTCCTCTTCCAGAGCTTCTTGAGCTTCTGCAGCCTGAAAAAGTTACAATTGTGATCAAGGCAAAGAGCAACTGATGTTTTCTTTAAAGTTAGAAATGCAAAAGCTTGTTACTTTGCTCTCAACTTCTAGAAGCTCAGCAATGAGCTCTTCTATCTCCTCTTCCGTCAGAGGTTCCTGAGTACATTAAGAAAAAATCAAGGACAAAGCCCATGAAAAAGAAAACGAAACTGCAAACGGATAAAAAATGATGAAGAATGTAGGCTATCCAGAACGAATGAAGGGGAACATTTTTCTAACTTAATCATTTTAAAAATAAATAAATAAAATAATAGGAGCCTGGAGACAAGTTATACGGTAATTATTAGTAAAAGAACTCAATATGACCGAGTACCAATTTTGAAAAAGTTTGATTAATAAGGACTTTCTAATACTGTAGTTAGATAGAAATTCAGTCTCCAGGAATGTAGACTGAGTCCACCATGAACTTATATTGTTAATCGGAATAGAGCAGAGAGTTGGGGGATCGGATATTCAATTCTCACATCCTTTCCTTATACTCTTCTTCAGTTTGTCTTTGCCTCCAATACACTTATTTTTATTTCCTAGTCATCAATGTATGGGAATTTTCTTCTCTAGTTCCTATACAGTTCATTATCAACCCCTATTTTCTGAAATTGGTTTATCATCTATTGACAAGTAGTAGCTGCTCTACGCTTACTTATCAACCCCTATTTTCTGAAATTGGTTTATCATCTATTGACAAGTAGTAGCTGCTCTACGCTTACTTTCACCAAATAATCCACTTTTTCCATTATATGAATCATACCCTGCAGTATTTTGCCCAAAGTTGGATCATCGTGCTGTCAACACTTTAGGTTAGAGGCCAATTGAAATCGCAAAGAAAAGAGTATATAATGAAGGTAAACCAATCAGATGGACAAATGCAAATTTACCTGCGGCCAAATGTACCCTTAATCCACCAGAACAAAAAAACCACCAAAAAATCAGCTACGTCTAGGTAGAATTATTATGAAACAATAACACAAGATACTACAAGCTCCATTAGCATAAAAACCAAATCAAAATGACAACATGAATGCACCACCAAGTGAGGGAAAAAGTACCATTCGCATGATCTGGATTACAGAACAACATTTCTTCAATTCCAAGCTTTTTTTATTTATTCTAAAAGTATATCAGCTCATACAAAACTATTCAGTTTATTTTAAATAAACAAAGGAAGCAATTGAAACAAAAACTTCCCAACATAAGGAATTGATGAAATACATCAAGAGGGTAGCAAGGTTACAGTATTACATTGCAAAAGGCAATCAACAAACCATATATATGTGTATGTTCTTTTCATAAACAAAATAAACAGAACTTGATCAAAAGGGTGGTGAAGGTACAACCTTTCACGCAAGACGTACATCACTACGAAAATTTTTCAATCACGAGAATAACCAGAAAAGATGGAAGAATAAATTCGCAAAACCCTAATCGAAAGATGAACGAAACAAACCTCATTCTGTGGTTCCTCTTCATCTTCGTCTTCTTCTTCGTTATTCTCCACAGAATCGTCGGAAGAACCATTCCCCGCAAGCTCAATATCTTCCTCTTTTTCGCCAGTCGTTTTTTCTTCAACCATAGCTTCGAAAAAAAACTCACAATTAAGTTATGCTCTACACGTATAGCAGTTGTACATATTTCAGACTGTATTCAGGATTTTAGCGAAGGGGAAGACAAGTTTGGGCCGTAATGAAAACGAATACGACGCCGTGCCGCGTAATTCTCCTTTCAACAAATTGTACATGGCGGTAAAAATAATGAACAATTTTAATTTCACTAGTGTACTTACCCATGATTATTGATATACATGTGTAATAATCTTCTTACGTATAATTCTCGAATGTGTGAAGTTAAGTAGCAGACTCGCTTGTTTGATATCATATTTGTTATAATTATATGATTTGAATTAATACATAGTTTGACTCGAGTGTCATGTCAAACGTCAATTATGCATTGGTTATATCAATAATATGTTAAATATTTTCCTTCATTGAAACAATCATTATTGATTTCATCTTATATTTTTCTTACATAGTCACCCTAATATTTTTCTTTTTATTTAATTTTTTTTCTATTACATACCTTAACTAAATCGATCATATTAATTTATTTGTCAACCTTGCTCTCCATTATTTATATTTTATTCATTTCGAAGACAAGATAATATGATATTATTCTTTTAAGAATAAAATTATTTAAAGTGTAGTTGGTGTGAGTCAATCTAAAAAATATAAAATAATTATCCAAACTCTAAAATTACATATAAATTTTTTAAAAAAAAATATAGTTTGACATCTAAATTCTAAAATTATATATGGGGTGTTTAACTATTGTGAATAAAAATTATATTTTGACAATTTAATTGATACACAACGTGATGTTTCATATAAAATTAAATTATTCTAATTTTAAAGAAAATTTTAAAATAAAAAATATTATACTTTTATATATGCTTCTTAATTCAACACTCGTGTAATACACGACAATTGTACTAATTTATCCAATTACAAACACTCAAGATTACATGAGTACTAACTAAAAAATTTATACTAAAATTTTTAAAAAGATACAACGCATAAGTTTTAAATTTCAAATAGTTTTAAATGAAATTAATTATTATTATATTTAAAACAAAAATTTTCACTTGTACAATTATTTCATTTTTTATATTATAAATTATTTTTAATTCATATATAATTAATTTATAGATGATTTTTCGAATTGATATAATTTATTAATAATTTTTAATTAATATTAGTAGATAATTTAATTTTATAATAAAAACTAAGTTTATTATTTATCCACATATTAGCAATATAAATATCAAATCGAACTTCGTCAAAATATGATTAATTTACTATATTATACAAGAATATCTAAATTTCCGAGAAATGTAGCTGCAATACTAAATTCAAATAAACATGGGTTTTGTAAATCCAGAAATTGGGTACTTTCAAAATGCCACCTCCACCAAAAACCTGAATACAAGAAGCATAATGCTGAAAGCAGGCATACAACAATCATATTTATTGCTAAAGGCGCTCACCTCTACAGCATTGTCTAAAAAACAAGTTCGCTGTCGCAAACAGAAGACAAAAAACCTTACATGTTCATAACAAAAGAATGACATTTCTTCTTTTTTACATTTCAGAGTTGATCCCTGTAGTAAAAACACATCGAGAATGAACAACACAATTGACTTCTGAGTTCTGAATAGAAGAGCCCTCCACATAAAAATCAAAAGGGAACGAAAGACGATTGAATTTTACCTGTGGCCCGTGACAAAAAGGGCCATTAAGGTTGTTTTGTATATATGTATCCATCCTATTATATAAACATCTCTGCACCATCAAAAATACTATGACTATGAGCCCAGGATAAAAGCACGAATCTCAGCCCAGCAAGAAACTGTATATAAGACACCCGAGAGACCCTTCCAGTTAGAAACACTATCCTCAGTGAATTGTTTCTGTTTCTCAATCAAACCTGGAAACAAAGGAACAAAAGAAACTCCAAAATGACTTCCCACTCTTCTGAGACTCGAGCTCGAGCCTATCACGATACCTATGTCGGCTTCGAGCAAGCATAGTAAGTCACCGACTGAATCGCCGATATATAAGCTCAGAATCTTCCAATCCTTGGCCATTTTGTTTAAGATTTCAGCAAAAGCTTCGACTTTGTCGATTGGAGACTCGACTTTCTTGACGATTCCGCCCGTGGATAGAGAGTTTTCGTAGATGAACTCATTCGCATGAACGTTCACAGTGTCTAAACCACCTGATCCAGACTTAAATAGAATTAGTATACCAAATTCCAAATATCACATGCATTGAACAAGAGACAAGAGTATATATTGTCCAGGCCTACTGAGAATTTGAGATTCTAATTATTGAGACAGAAAACTAATGGCAAGATTAGAAGAAGAAGAAGAAGAAGAATAAAAACNGGATAAAAGAAACAGAAACAGGACAGGAAGAAGCTACATAATACAAGGTAGTAGCAGTATAGTAACTAACTTGAATTGTTCAATAGAAAAAACCATGATCATTTGCACAGATATACATCCAAACTAGTTGAGCAGAAAGCAAAAGGCCACCAACCCAGGGAAAAAGACTGCACCTGAGGAAAAGGCAGATCTGATGAGATCACCACACCAACAATAGGATAGGACATGGATGTTTGTGTTCAAGTTTTCATTCCTAATAGCACTCGAGAAGAAATCTTTACAGCCATCTTGGAGAATTAGGCGTTCTCCAGCTCGCTTTATATCATCAAGACTCAGACCCTTCAGTACTCCAGAATCAATCACCCTCAAATTTGCCTTCTTCTCAAAATCCGAAAGTTGTTGAAGTGCTCCACGGAGCCCTTCATAATCAAAATTTCCTCCTGAAAATTACACGTTCTGTCCGATATTACCCACCTCATTTCAGAAGAAGAAAAATGCATGCAGATAGAGTAAAGAGAATAAACTTTTGTAAATGAAAAATGAAATAGTAAAGACGCAATGACCTGTGGAAGAATTCCCATCAGACAAATATTTGTCTGCACAAGCCAAAAGATATTTCTAGTTCTCTAGTGTTCACTCATTCCTGTTATTTATAAACTAATATTCCAATTCTACGACCCTATATACAACAACAACAACAACAACAACAACAACAACAACATAGCCTTTTAGTCCCAAGCAAGTTGGGGTAGGCTAGAGATGAAACCCAAGAGAACCAATGGTAAGAAAACACAAAAAGGGGCTCGTCATGTGTTTCATCTCCATAGAACGGCTAGGTTTTACGTTAGCTCGCCAAGCCTATCACAACCCTCCTCCTTTACCAGGGCTTGGGACCTGCTATGTTGAGACAACATAGGCGGAGTTTCTATGACCCTATATGAGCAGTTGATATTCTAAGATCTTCCAAATCAATTATTTTCCCTTAGATCTTCTCAATCAATTATTCCCATACCTAATCATCAATCAATTATTCCCCTAATTATTTTGATACTGATTATATTCCTCATTAGCTCCATCAATTCATCTCTCTCAAAAATAGTCTTGCCCTCAATGCTGAAGTCAGAATATCCTTCTACACAAGAACCACCCAATTCCATTTCTATAGTTTAACATGTGGTCAGTTTGATGGCTACTAGTAACATAAAGGGGTTAAAGTTATCCCCTTGTGGATCTATCATATCATGCATCAAGTTCCTGGTTCAGGAGAAGTGAGATTGGGAAATAATGATGCAGCCATGGAACCCAATTCTTAGTTCCCTCAATGCATACTTGGTCAATTCCCAGGAACTAGCAGCTGAATATCAGTATGAGTGAGTGAGAAAGCGAGTGTACGTGTGGGTGAGAGAGAGAGAGACACAGATGGGGAAATGCACTCACCTTCTCTGGGAAGCAAGACACTTTCTATGCACTGCTCATACTCTTCAGTGTACTGCTTAGAAAGTTCTGCCCACGTACTTCTTAGATCAATGGATGACATTTGAGCAACTTGATTTGCTGATTGACTTTGATCAGATTTCGGGGCTGTTAGAATTGCTATTTCAGCCAGGATAGCAGATGAATCCACAACAGTGCATGTCAAATCAAAATCAGAAAACAACATGAGACAATGTTCCCCTGGATTGTGCTCTTTGCATAGAGGAACAACGGTTTTCTGAGCAAGTGGCTGAGCTAGGAAAATATTAATTTCCAGTTTCATAGCTTGATTATAGAGCTTTTCAATAACATCAAGTTCTTCTCCAGTTAAAGAAACACTCAACTTGTCCAGCAGGTCTTCCGTTCGCAAAGCTGATGCCTGAATCAACATAATAAACTATAAGATATGTATCTAATT
>BKCP01009626.1:980798-1019279 GCA_008636005.1 Striga asiatica
ATGTGCCTTAACTGTGCTTATGTGTTACGGACCTGAAAAACATCAGATGAATAATTTTCGATCCATTTTTTATATGGATGAATGCCTGCAACAGGGTCAAGAAACGCCTGCAACTCCTTTCCCAAGAAGGCATAAAGCCTCATACAAGGTGTCAGAGCACCAAGAGTATACGCTGCCAATTTTGTTTTTTCAAATGGAGTATCTAGTTTACCCAGAGCTTTTACTCCTTCAACCTTTCCTGATGCTGTCGCCAGTAAAAAATCTGTATACTTAACGGTTGCAGCATTTGGAGTATTCTCTTTAGGAAACTCAAAACCCCACTCCTGCATATTTCAATATGTTAAATTTACGCAATGGAAAACTTACATCCACAACAACAACAACAACAACAACATAGCCTTTTAGTCCCAAGCAAGTCGGGGTAGGCTAGAGACAAAACCCAAGAGAAACACAAAAAGACTTACATCCACCTCAGAAGCAAAAATGCAGAATCTCTACTGTAAATGAAGGAAACTCGCAGATAAAATATTACCGCTTAACATGGACATAATCAAGATAAAAATTGGAACAGCACAACACCAACACATGCAAGCATAAAATGAAACCATAGCCCATAATTATAAAATAAACCAGAGTTTTCTCTAGCAAGTTTATGCTGTTGAATTGCGGAGAATCTGGTGTGGTACTACCGCCTAATTATATAGCATACTGACAACACCAGCTTCATCCAATTTGTTCTCTGTCTTCTTGTCTATTTCTTTGTTCAAAGACAAAAGATAGAGCTCATCAGATTAAGATGCGAAGAAGATTTCAAAGGATGACCACGAGCCTATAAAATGCATTCACTTTCATCAGGTTTAATCCAAGCTACAGCATGGAGAGAATTCTACAGGTTCGAGAAACTTTTTCTTTCAAAACCATCCACTCTTTGATCTATAATAACAGTTCACAAGTTAGTGAAATTGACTAAGAGCTAATTCAATTGTTTAGTGATTTTCTACTATTATCACCAAAACATAATAAACAAGAGGCAACGCTAACACTGACCGCCGCAGAAAAGGGCGGGTGTTGGGCTTTTACTGCGCTCCATGACTGCCTTTAGGGGCAACTGGACTAGAATAAAGGAGGGCCGATAGTTATTCTTTTAGCAATTCTAATTTACTGAAACTAATCGAAGAGTACACTCAATAAATGACAGCAGCATAGTTCAATTAATAAAATAATAACATTTCAAACAAAGCAAAGTATACTTTGAAGAGACAGGATGCATGTGTCTGCAATATTATTGGCACTTACTTGCACAAATGAATCGTGCATTTTCAGCTCTTCAAGAACACTTTTCCTCAGTTCATAAATTCCAACTTTTGCATCATCGTCATCAGCAAACTCCTCAGCCATTTCATACCTGATGTACAGTTTTTCCACAAAGATAAAGACTCGTTCCACTTATTAATGGAAAAGGTGAAGTTGCAAAGAAGCCAACCTAGGCTTGCATATATTAGAACAACATCCAGCAATAAAGTACAGTCAATAACTTGATAAGTGGTAACTTCTCTCACTAATTAGCCTTTCCTCAAGCATTTAAAGAATGAGAGGGCCCTAAATATTTCTCAATTTGCAGGATTTGAAGATGCAATGTACTTCCCCAACTTGAATTAGTGCGAAAAATGAACTAGCTGACAAGGAATATAAAGACTGCAGAAAAGAATTAAAAGAAAAGGAACAAAGCACATTAGGATTAAAACATTATGCGTTTGGCAAGGGAAGATAACATATTGGGACAAAAAAAAATTAAGTGTTTCGGCCGGTAAAATCTGAAGTGACAACCTTTCTGACGCTTGATTTGAGCAACAAAAAAAATCAAAGATCTAAAATATCTTGGAGAAATACATGCAAAACATATACTTTCTTTTGCAAGGAAACAATTAAGATATACTAAGGGATTACACGTGAAATCATTGAAGAAACTGATTGATACACTTACCACTCTCAGGCATGAGCATAACAATTACTCGTGACAAAACAGCGTGCAATATTGTTTGTGCGATACCAACTACATCACTACCTCACTATTACTCAGCGTAATTCAATTATTTCTACAATAACATAACAAAGCGACATGGAAACTTAATAGGGTTTCCATGTTCGCATTAATTCACTAATATCCAAGAAAAAAAAGAAGATAATAAGAAATGAAAACTACGCTAATGACTTATGGCCCACATTTTTCTAAACAGATGAAACAGAAACAGAACCAAAACTAATATCCAAGGTTCTAATCGTAATAACCCAAGAAAATCAAACAGTGAAAAATAAATCAATTAGAAAACAATCGCGAGGATCACTAACGCTTTCGCAAAGGCACGAAGGAAATGTACATCCTGCGCGATATAATGGCGAAATGTGTCGAGTTTGAGATTTCCGGCAGCCAAACAGACCATAAATGGGGTATACAGAGCTTGTGTCCACTCCTTTCTGAACTTGATCCAAAATCTGCTACCTTGGCCATCTTCTATAAGCGGCGCCGGCAACTTTATCGTTGCCGACGATGACATTGGTAATTTGGTAGAACAGCCTGATTTCGAAGCGGATTTGTGAGATCGGAGGCAGGGTATAAACTGGTAAAGAGTAGAAGTTGACGAGGGTTTTGAATATAAATTGAGCGAGGGAGGTGATAGGGTTTTGAGGAAATATAACAGATTTTGCATCAAAACAACCATACGGTTCCTTGTAATGCTGTGAATCTGCCTATCTTCATTGATCGATGGTTTAATGATGGCGGACAAGCAAATAAAGGAGGATGTAAATTGTAATATTAAATATTTTGCAGGAATAATTCTCAATTAAACCATTGTGCAATAGCTAATAGCTATCAAATCATTTTAAGATGTGTGAGTTTTCAATAATATTCCAATTGAACTTGTGTATACATTATGAAACTTAATGAGATTTCAATAATAAAATACATTTACAAAATCTCACACTAAAATCTCAAATATATGATTTCTACGTATTCAATTAAATTAATAGAAGAAATATTAAAAAGAATCAAATTTTTTAAAAAAAAATTAAGATGCATTTTAAAGTTTTAAATGAGCACAGTGGTCTTTGAATCAAAATATTTATATTCCGAAATTAATGAAATCATATTGGTTGTGTCAAACGACCTCGGTTCGGTTGAACGCCTTACTCAAATTTCAATAATAAAATACATATACAAAATCTCACACTAAAATCTCAAATATAAGAATTCTAAGGATTCAATTAAATTAATTAAAGATAGTAAAAAGACTCCAATTTAAAAAATAAAAATAAAAATTAAGATGTCATTTTAAAATTTTTAATGAGTGCATTTTCTTTGAATCAAAATATTTTACGTTCTCAAATTAATGAAATCATATTGGTAGTGTCAAACGACCTCAATTCAATTGAACGTCTTTCGATCCACTATCGATTGATTCAAAGACATGCAAAACAACGTCGGGAGTTGTCCGAACGTAGAAGCTCCGACTCTCAAGTAAATGTTCCAGGAAGGTGATATATACAAAGTATGTAAGTATAAAAATGTTTAGAGTTTGTAGAATGTAATAATCACACGTCACCTTTTTAATAAACGTGTTACCTTATTATTCAAGACTGCTCGACTAGACAACCTGAGTATCCCAACTACCCATTCGTATTGCCCAAATACCCAAAATACCCCAATTCCATTAGCCCACATTATCTTATCCATGTGTCACTCTTACATTAATTATATTTCTTCTCACCAGTCATTACAAACAACCCACACGCACCACCACATTCACAATCTATTTTGTCTAAATTTCAAATTATTATGCCAATTGGCCACCTCCCTCTCGCTCTATCTCTTGGAGAGGGAAAATAAAATTTTGAAACTCTGCACCAATAAGATTGGACTAGTCTCCCAATAAATCAACAATCCAATACTCGAATCAAAAGAACTTCTACTATATCCCAACATAAAAAAGTACCAAATCAGACACAACAAAAAACAAGCACAATGTGTTAATAACATTTCATGAAGCAATGTTTGGACAAGATGTCATCACCGTACAGTCTACTATTTCTCGGCCTAATTACTAGAAGTGGCTTTCTTTTTTGGCGAAAACTATTTTAGAACGACATGTGATCATGAGGGTCCAATCTTGGCAACTTTCCTAAGCTCGATTTGACCCGTTGAAGGACACTGCATCTCTGTCCAACTTATAGGAATCATTGTTGTTCCTAAAAAAAAAACATTAAAGCAGTTTTAACTTCATTGAGGTTGTAAAAGAATAAAAAGTGCCAAATACATAGTCCCGTGAACGGAAGTTGAGCAATCGAAACTAAATGAAAAACCAATTATAATCACGTAACTCACAAAGAATAAATCAAGCAGTTCAACTCGAGTTATTAAAAAAAAATAGAAGTAGCCCCTTGAGGTTTATTTGTTATAAAAATTAAACAAGTGTAACTTGGCAAATAGAAAAGAGTATATAATACTAGATCCTTGAGGTTTATTTGTATGTTATAGGATGTTAGATGGCTCATGGAGAGCTACATGAAATAAAATTCCACATCTGAAAGGGGATCAATTCATTGACACACAAGCTTTGCTAGTGACTTGTTAGCTTAGTGGTAGAGCTTTCATAGTACTCAGGCACGTGTCCAGAGGTTGACGTAATTAGACCAAATATCAATGATTTTTAATCATCCCTGAATACAACTTTAGTCTAGATATATGCTTCAGTTGGGTCAAGATTGGAAAACTTCATCACAAATTATCAACTCATGATGATTTCACATTTCTATCACTATCTGTTCCATTAAAATCAATGCAGGCAGAATAATATTAGGTTTTCTTTTCATTTACTCCCCTTCATAAGCAAAAAATAATTCAAAATCCCCATGCCACATTTGCAAAGAATATTACACTTAGCCCCTTAATTTTAACACTTAACTACAGGTTACTTTCAGTAGTTTAAAAGGTTAATCGGTTCTTTTTTGTAATTAGGTTAAATCTCTAGGGTACTACTATCACCACTTATAAGTAGAGACATCATTTAAAATCTTCCTGGAATATTTCTACATTGCCAGTATCTTTTGAGAAACACGCCTTCAGTTTCCCAACATATAACCACGTCAACATGAAAGAAGTTCTTTGCACAATTATGTGACTCATATTACAAAAGAGAAAAGAACTCAAGTGATATATCAATTAAGGAACACATGTAACCAGACAAGATATACTCGAGGGGCTTTGAGGTAAAAAATTGGAAATTTAGTGTTGGTGAGTGACCAAGAAAACTCTTGATGAAACCTTTATTCTGATACCTCAAATGAAAGCATCTTTCAAGAAAGCAGACTTTTCTTTTAAATAATTTAGAAGTTAATCAAACTACAGCAGAAGAGTGCAACTGTACATGTCAGCATGATCATATTACTTGCGAATGATAATGTCATCAGTATAAAAAAATAAAAAATAAATAAATACCTGCCACACTTTCTGCAGAAACAACACCGAGTTCATTTTTGGCAGTTGATAAATAGTAAGCTCGTGCATCACCAAGGGATAGCTTTCAAATAGAAACATTAAGGCAAACAAATTCCAGTGATCAAAAAACTCATCAGGGTTGTGGGGCAAATTCTTCCCATTTGATTGGGAAGCTCAAGCTACACCAATATAATTTTATCCAACTAAATTTAGCTTTCCAAATTCGAAGATGTTAACCGGTAAAAGGGAAAAACACATGAACAAATTTAAAGTGTTATCCACCAACATAATATTATACTTTAATGGCATAATTGGTAGGAAGGAATGATATGGAAATTGAATGATCATTCACTTACTCATTCCTTATCCCATGATTGGTATATTTTTTGGAAAGGAATGACATTGGAATGGCAAAACCCATCTCCATGGGATTAGTCATTCCATAGAAAATTGAAGGTTTTCTCATTCCCATGTTTGTAGAAATCAATTTTCAAAAAATAAAATTACCAAATAATGATAAAAATATAATATATATTATAAATCATGATTAAAATATATTAAATAAAATTCAAATAAAAAAATTGAATTCAAATAAAGAAATTGAAAACTTACTTTTATTTATTTTTTAATTAGATATATTAAATACTTATATAAAAATAAAACTAAAAAAACATTAATATATAATATAAAAATATATTATTTTTTATATATTAAAAATATATTACTTTTAACTTTTAAGAATATATTACTTTTTATATATAATTTAAAAATATATTATATTTTATATTATTAAAAATATTTTATTTTTTATTTTATTAAAATATATATTTTTTATTTTTATATATTATTAAAAAATCATTTATATATATATATATTATTTTTTTAAAAAAAATTTATTTATTTTTATAATAAAAAATGATAATGTCATTCCATTCAAGTTCTATTCTTTCTGCATACCAAACGTATCAATGACAAAACTTATTTCATTCCATTCCCATAATCATTCCATTCTTCAATTCATTCCAATCCTACGAAATTCCATTCCATTATACCAATCATGCCATAAGTAATGTAGGATACAACTAAAGCTCTGACAATGTCCCCCGGTCGAAAGGAGGCATGCATTTCTACTTTGTCAATTTCCGTTGCTCTAACATCTTGCTGCCTGTCATATATCAAAGCTTTATGATAAGCATCTTTGCACTAATAGCATTCACTAAGTTGCCTAGTGGAGAGTGAAAATTTGCCTCTTTCAGAGATAAAGCTACCCTTATTTGTTAAACCAAACATTTTATGTTCATCTCAATTCTTTCTTCAAGTACTACCATGAAAACTGACAATATCTTGCATACCTGATAATGCCCGTAAATTTTTCTCGTACTGACTTTGGACCTACACATATTATATCAGCTGAAGCCATTTTAGCCATCACTTTTGTTACCTGTCATAATGAAAAGAACAAAACAAAAGCACATCATTTCAAAACCCCCCACAAGACAACTGAATTATCAAACTTGCATGAATATACAGCATCCTACGATAAATTAGGGAATTCGGAACCTGCAAGAAGGAAGGAGTTTAAGATCAACTGGAAGAGAGGACTAGTTGAACTAATCACTCAGTCTCAGTCAATCCAAATTCCATAATAAAAGCAAATAACAATCAAAGGGAATTTCAGCATGCTGTTTCACACTGGTAAAAATCGACTGAACCGCACTTAACACAGCTCACAATTTGTTTAAAAAATATAACAATATGAAGAATCTAAGGCTACATTTGGATTGAGGAATTAAATGAGGGATTTGAAATCTGCAGATTCCAAATTTACAAGTTCAAATCCCCATGCATTTTCGGACGACAATAGAAGTTCGAGGATTTCAAACGACTACTCAATCTATGCATTCCGGGAGTATGACTCTTCACTTAGATTCATCACCACCAATCGAGCTAGACCATGGATTTATAATCCTTTCCACAAATTCATGGAGAAAAAGAAAAATCTTACTCTTGCAAGGACAATGGCAGCAGGTTCTGGAACTGGACCTTGTGCCTTGTGACCACTCACCTCCACCGTGGGTCTCTAATAGCAACATAAAAATATCCCAAAAAACAAAGTTACAATATGAATTCAAATTATACCAAAAAGGGAATTAAGAAGAAAAAAAAAAACATGACTCTTTCCGACCAAAATCAACAAGAAAGTCACCAATTGTTTTCTCTTCGCTTAAAAAAAATTTACCGGGTCGTCTGAGTCCGTGGCAGGACAAGAAATGGATCGGAATCCCGTGAGCGAAGAGTACACGTTGTTATCGTGTGCCGAAACATAAGCACCTTTCCCAGGTTTCAACTCCGAGGATTTTCCCAATACTTCACCTGGTGTCACAAAATTTTCTTCTTCTCTTTCCTTCATTTCTATCTCCTAATCGTGTACAGTAGTTGAATCTGTTGAAGTAAATGGAAGCCCTTTCGTTCAGTTCAGTTGATTGTTTGACGTAGCCGAAAGGGATTTTGCTGGTCTGTGTTTTGGGGTTTTTTTTAGCGTCGACAGGGTTTTTTTGGAGACGATGTTTTTTACGGTTTTGGGCCTATGTGAAAAAAGGTGCTTTTTATGTTTTTTTTTTCTTTAAAAAAAATAATTATGATAAAACTATAAAAATAGAGAGATGATAGAGATAATTTAATTTGGTAAAATTCGGATAATACAATCGTAATTATATAATTAGTTATAATTAATTATATTAGAGACAAATAATCATGGGCATAGTATGACATAAATATTGTAGTGGGTAGTTTAAATGTTTCTCAATTGAATGATTATTTTTAAAACATATCAAAAATAGTCGGAAGAATGTCATAAAAACTTTTGAATATCTTGTAGCGTAGTTTGTGGTCATGGTCATCAGGTAATTATGAATTGTAACACAGGAAAAGTCGTGGGACAAAACTTGAGAATTGTTGAAGTATAAAATTGATCCGCCTAAATGAGTCATCCTCAATAAAGTACTCGTGTGATGCCTTATTAAAAAGGAACGCATAATTACTCCATCGTCTTCTTTCAAATCTTCATCATGTCATAAATATGTCTTGTTAAAATTTTATTAGAAAAAAATAAGTAGAACAAAATTCTAATGAAGAAAAAAAATTACACTATTCATGTGAATATATCGTTTATGTTGTCATATTTAAAATATTGTTAGGAAAATCCAATAGGATAGAACCTCATAAAAGCATTCCATACACACAAATAATTACCATTTCACACCTATTTATAGATGTTTAGACATAAAAAAAAAAAAGTCATAATCATCATTTCACAATTACTTCTAGATTTTTGTAACAAAAAAGACTTTTTGTCATATTAATAAAAAAACGAGGAATTACATTTTGCACAACTAAACAAATACTTTTTGCAATACAATTTAGCTATTTCCTTACCTGTTTGATGGCTGATGCTCATACAAAACACATTTCATTTTTCTCGAAACATTTGACAAAACCTCAAAAACTAATGTGGAATCAATCAGCACTTAAACATGGTTGGAAATAGCCCCAATCCTACACTCTTAACACCTAAATAAAAGAAAAGAACTCAAGAAATCAGCAATTTGGGCTTTTTTGGGTCCAGCCCATATAGTTTATGGACATTTTGGGTTTCTCCCAGGCCCACCGTAGTAAAAATATGTGCCCCACTCCTTGTTGTTGTAGCTCTTGATATCGTAACAATCTGGGTTCTCGGCTAGGGTCGATATCTCTTGGGCCGCAATCAAGTTATTGTCCATATCAACGAGCTCCAAATTTCTGAAGTAGCTTGCGTTAGCAAACCCACTTTCCGCGAACTGGCCCGAGCCCATTTGCGTGGTAGTATGCCTACCGTCGGCCCTTGAGTTTACTACCTCACCGCCCCACTCCACCATGGTGGCCCGGTCCTTTAAGTTTGTGAAAATATCAGTGGGCCAGTAGCCCACTAACGTGCCTTCGCCAAAGCCCATCCACCAATTTCCCAGCTTGGGATCCTATTTTTTTTCATCATTATTATGCAAGTCAAGTTTCACAAGTTCAAGCTCAAATTTGACATCAACAAAAAGTAGCTAGAAACAAATATTTCATTACTTTGAATAAATAGATTAAAAAATAAAAAAAGAATAAAATAAGATTAAACCTTCCATATGAGTATGCTGATGTCGTATTGATTTTCTCCCATAGACGACACAGGAGAGATGGCAGCTCCAATGGCAATTCGACTATTCGTTTGTATAAATCCAGAGCAAAGAAGATTATAACAGCCAGTTTCTTGGTACGTGTCGCTCTTAATAATCACAAAGTAAAGGCCATTTTTCAATAAATCAGATACATAAACATTGAACTTGATGATGATGCATGGAAATTCAATTCTCAATGTACAATTTGCTTTAATTTTTATTAAAGAAAAGAGAAACACCTCAACTCCATAATTAATGTTGATCATTAATGCAGTGGCCTAACAATATACTCCAAGAAAGACCATTTTGACACTGGATATTAAATAATGTACAGATTTCAATGAATGCAAAAGCAGAAGAATGGTAAGGGGAATTGAATGCACTCCCAATTATTGAAATTTTCGCCTTTCCCAATGAATTGCCTTCATTACTCACCCAATTTAATTAGGAATTTTTTCTTCCATTTCACAAAGTAATGGAGATGTGACCTGAAATGTTTTATTTTTTTTTTTTTTTTATTAAAAGTATGACATTTTAATTTTAAAAATATGTACATCTTGTGAAAAAGATTTAGGACAGCTAGAGTAAGTCTCTTGCTCACCATATCATTTTAATTTAAATAAAATTTAAATTCAGTATTTGGGACTATAAATTTCCATGTGGGAACACTATTAACTGTCATGGTTTGTTAATAAACGTTTATGTTCAAACACAGTTAGGTCAAAATATGATCTCGTGATATAACGTTAACTTATAGGAGACCTTTTAATTTTCAATTTTTTTTTTTTTTAATCATTNCTTTCAAAAAAGAAAAAGAAAGGTAATGCATATATATATATATATATATATATTTCACGTGCTTTTGTCCCTCTAAAATTCAAATAGAGAAACTTATAATTGGTTGAAACTTCAACTTTGATTTGATTAAGTGATATTATGGTCTTTTAGGTTATTAATTTTCAATTAAGCGTCACTGTTTTCGTGCATATCTTGCGACCATCACGGAAGAATTTACTTTGCAGCATTGAGGAAAATCTATATAATAGTTGCCACAATGATTTTCAAATGACTTTAGCACAAAGAAATCTCTTAAGTTATGGTAAAATAGAGCTAACTTGGAGATCCAGCTACTTATTAAAAATGTAAGAAATTGAGATACCTAGGCATACTAATATTATACTTATTTGAAGTTGTGTTATGAAGATATATTATTTAATTGTGTTTGACCTACGATAAGGATCATTAATAAAACTTAATTGTCCTCATACCACAAAAATATTTTGGTTGAATGTAAAATGAATGCATTGTATTATTAACTAGCTAGCTAATCAATTACTCAATGAACTTAGTCTTCTTATAATAAGTGCAATAAGCATTTTTTTTTTCTCAAACATTAACTATATTAATAATTGAAAACTTAAAGTGGAATAAGCAATTTGACATCCAAATGTTAGTCAAAAGTGACATCTAATGATCATTGGTAACCAAGAAATAAAAAGGAAAGCAAATATTTGAATATATTCCATAGAAGAAATTGAGCATGGCATATGTGAAAATCAATGAAGGTCTTAAAATAAATAAAGTTTTGTAAATGCAATCATTTTGTAATTCAATAATATTATTAAAAAGGGAGAAATAATTATAAGAGAGATTAACTAACCGTCCAATAGGTAAATAATCTTGGCCTGCTGTCACCATACAACTCCGGACTAACCTGACTAGTACAAGCTTCAGAATTCAACTTCAATATCGTATATATGAACATAAGTTGAAAATTAATTTATAAAAATACATATATAGTGTATATAATTAAAAATAAAATCACATAGACACAAACATAGTAAATTACCTGCCAACCAGCTTCGATGCTATTGAGGTCAGAACCGTCAAAAGAACCGGAGAGAACCCAAATTTGGGAGAGGCTGAATTCATTCACCATATCTATGGATGGGTCCCACACGTTAATTGTCGCTTTTGCCCCGTACAACTCTCCCGATGCTCCTCTCGTGTATGCTATTGCGTGCTTCCATTTTTTCAAAAATTAAATCAACCATTTATTTATTTAAACACAAATATAAATATATAACTCACTTAACTGATCATCATACATGTGTAATTCATTACTAGCTAATTTTATTTTTAATGTTCTTGGGCATGAATTTATAATATGACATATATATGATCGATAATGTTGCCACAATTTGAATGAAATTATTTTGAATGAAATCATGACATAGTAATGCATTCATCTTATAAAAATAATAACACACATTTTCATATGAAACGCTAATTTTAGCCCTATGTTATTTTATCTAAGCTTGAACACAATATTTTAAATACTGTATGTACCGTACTGTAATCATATCGGACGAGCCACCGATATGCAGTTATTCAATCGATTTTACTGTCCATTTTATCGGTTTCAACAAATATTTAGTTATTTTATTATTATAATATAAATAATGTCTAAATCTCTTTAATAAATATTACTCCCTCCATTTTGAAATATAAGGCATTTAAGGTTATTGCACAAATATTAAGGAGATATTAATTAATGAATAAATTGACTAAATTAACCTTATTTACTCTAATCACAGCCACTCCACACTTCTTTAATTTCAACACAATGAGGGTATATTTAGAAAAAAATGCAAAAATTTGTCTTGAATTTTGAGCACGCCTTATATTTCAAAAAAATTGAGAAATCTTTATACGCCTTATATTTCAAAATGGAGGGAGTATGTAATACAATGAAAACATATTAAAATTAAATGTAGAACTTTCAATTTATATCAATAAATTAATAAAAATATATTAAAAAATATATCCTTATAAAAAAGGGTATAGAATCAGTATAAATCGATATTTTGACAAAAACGGTATTTTTGAAGGTGATATGAACCCTCAATTCAATTCAATTTCTAACCTTATTCTTTTTTTTTTCCTTTAAACAAAATTCCAACACCTCAAAGTCAAACCGACAAAAAATGAAATTCTCGTTAAAGTTTCCACACTCGCACACAAACACGTGTCATGTGCATATGGCATTAGGGATATTTTACATACATAGATACATACATACATACACATACATACCTCATGGCCGTTACCACTAACGACGTCAGGAGCATTCCGTTGACGGCTGGCGGCGGTATTCACGGTGGCATACTTTGACTTTTTCTTGCCAAAATCGTAGAGAGATTTAGCCCTCAGGACGTCGTGGACAGTGCTCCGCCGTATTGGTACGGTGCCGTTTGGACAACGCTGTCCGCTTTCGTGCCACGTCTGCAAAACCCCTTTCCTGCTAATATTCCTCATTTTGTCTTTTGAATCATAATAACTGCTGATCCTCACTGGCATTTTTGGTGGATTTCTCTGCGCACCGCACCGCACATATCATATATTGCTCAAAAATAATTATATGGATTTAATTATTTCAAGATTAATTAATTATTTAACGTATTGTTTAGATATGAAGAAAAAAGAGTGGTGGTTGGTAGTTATATCGGGCGAGGTTGCAAATTAATTATTATTATTGCGTAAAATTAGTTTGCTCAAATTTCATGAAAATAATAAAAGACGATTTAATTTAATTTAATTTAATTTGGGGTGAGAAGCAATTAATCTGAACTAACCTGGATCTTATGATTCCTTAGCAGAGGATGATCCAAACCCGGCTGTTTCTTTTTATGCACACAATCTATTATATCTCCATCTGGACTCTAAAACCAAAATAAAAAAAAATAAAATAAAATAAAATAAAAAATTAAAAAAATTAATGTGCATGGTAATTAATTAAGGTACCTGAATGGTAAAGAGAGGAGGCTTATTAATCTTGTTGAGATGCCTTTGAATTCTAGCCATTCTCAAACTGCTCACTGTTTGTGATCTAATTCTGCTGCTATTGTAGTTTTTTGTTGAAAACCCAAAGCAATATTTTTGGGCCACCAAAAATAGGAAAAAAACCAAGAAAAAACCTTTGCCCATAATTACATTCAATTCACAATTTTTCGTTCGTGTGAGAGAAAGATTGAAATTAACACAAACACACACTACAAAACCATTAGTGGGTAAAAGAAAAAGAAAACAAAAACAAAGGACTTAAGTTTGCCTCTTAATAGCCCCAAAAAAGGGCCAAACAGCAAAGCCAACTTGGAAAATGACCTCTATTCAATTCTGAGTTGCATATTTGTTTGCAAAACGTACCAAATAAAAATAAATAAATAATTAGAAGGGAGGTAGGTGCAGTGAAATTAAGGTGAGAGAGAGAGAGAGATGAGCTGCATATATCAAACTCATCATTGCCTCAAAATCCTGCAAATTTCAATGTTGTGTATTTGAAAAATTGACAAATTTAAAAGAAAGAAAAAAGAGTGAGAAGAAGAAGGTATAATCAATTAAAGCAGAGCAGTAAATAAATGAATAATAGAGACCTAACTACTGATCCTTTCTTTATTGCGCTTCGTCTATCTGACTGCCCTCACTCTTCCCCTCCATTAATTCTCTAGCTTCTTCAAAACAACAAAAGCCTTTCCTTTTATTTTTTATTTTTTTATTTTTTTTTTCCTGTTGTATCTTTAGTTGTTAAGCAGAAGAAATGAGTATTAATCATGTGACCGTGTTTTCCTTTAATTATTTTCTATAGTTAATGTTGTGAAGTTAATGCCATCTGCTATCTTTGCTTCCCGTCTCACCNTCTGTTAAAAACGCGTTACGGTGACTAACTGAAATATTTAATTTATTCAATATTAATGAATTTTTACGCCACTTGAAGTAGACGTGGCCATTTTCCGGTTCTACTTTTGGGGCCAACTTTTAAGGTGAACTTGAACCGGCTCGATGATATATACGTGTCGGGACAAAAAAATTGGATTTGAACTTATTTGATATATTATAAGTTAAACTATCAATTAAGTTGAAGAATTTTTTAGGTTGAAAAATGATATTTGAACCTATAATACGTATGTATCAGATTTGAGGTGAGATGGTGGTCGATCTTATTGTATCCAGTCTCCATTGCCCTGTAGATCTCATTTTTTTAGAAATTATAATTTCACCACCGGTCACCAAAGTTTGAGGCCTGCAATGTCGTTTGTGGATAATGTCCATAAGAAGAAAGCATGAGTAGAAGAAAATGACATCGAATTTTTCATAATGCTGATTGTTGTGTCCCTTAACAAATCATATAATAAAATTTTTTTTTGCTCGATGAGTATTTGTGGGTTAGGTATTTCGGTGACAACAATAACATTAACTAGAGAGAAGTGAGAGTTCATACATAATATTATAATATGTGCGGAGTTAGCTGAGCAAGCCACTTTAACGTAGCGACGGATTTAACAAACATGCAACTAAAAATGTGTCGAGAATGTAAAGATAATATTTTAACTATTTTCTTAACATGTCGATTACAAATTCGTCGTATTTATTAGGATCACTAGCAAAAGTATCTCGATTACAAATTCGTTGTATACTAGGTTGACAATGTAGCATTACTCATTTTTATTTTTATGAATGTTTTTACTTGTTTTGTCAATCTAGTTGTAAACTATATAAATAATGTAGCATTTTTATCAAAAATCAAACGTATAAAGAGCGCAACTATAAATAAATAATATTTATCCTCTATCAAAAGATTGCACATATAAATGGTTCCTAATTGTCTATATCTTAACCTTGAATTCATGTCTGCTTTGTGGGGCTGCTTTAATTACATTAATTAATTCACATAAAGACACTTAAGAGATAGTATCTACTATGTACGCTATGGCCTACTATCAACATCAAAATCTAGGCAAATAATTTTAAAGCCAAATTAACTTCGAATTTGTAGTCCAATTAATCTGACAATTATTTTAGTGGGAAAGGAAAATTGGCAAAAACACATTGGAAAGAAAACAAAAATATTTAATAGTTGTGGGAAGACTGATCATAATTGTTTAGATATATATGATACTAAAAAATTATTGTATTCCAGTTAATGTATGAATTTTCTGAGTAAAACAGGAGCCTAAAAATTATGGTATATATATATATATATATATATATTTTTTTTCTTTTCTTTTCTTTTTTACATATTTTTATCCAAAAAATAAATGTAACGGCATAAAAGAAGGAAGGAAATTGAAATATTATTAGAAAACTGCTTGGACTCCCTAAATTAATTAAAAAAACTAGAGCGACTTGATTTTCCCTAAATTAATTAAAAAAACTAGAGCAACTTATTGATTGGATGTTATATATTTAATTATACGTCAATTTATATATCATTTGTGAAATTCTTAAATTGAGTACGTGGGGGGAGGCTTCTATTCTGTTTTCTAGCGAACAAATTCCGTTGTCCGATCATATCCATGTGACCATCTTCATTTTCCAATAATTTAATGACTTCAAATTAATACTTCAGTACTAATGTGTACTAAACAATGTGTTTCATTTTAATATTTTGAACTTTCATTTAAATTTTGGAATCTCGAATATATAAATTCAGGCAAGATATTATTTAATTTTTGGAGTGTCAGCTTCTTCAACTCTCCAAGCCTGGAAGTAAGGGATTTTGACTCAAACAAATTCATGTGCACTATGACTTAGATGTCCGCCTTCATTAATAAACATCTATCAGCAGACATTACTCTTAAAAAATAAACTGTTATATTAAAGAGGATTAATTTCACCTTATTTATCTTCTATGTGATGTATACATGAAAAACGAAAAATGAAAAATAAACGAATGTATACAAATCTTAATTAGAAGCACTATCAGGAATCAATGCAATTTAAAGTGGGGAATTACCCTGAAACTGAATAAGCCTTGTTCAAGTTGTAGGTGTGGGTCCCAACAAACAGAAAGAAACATGAGGAAATTGAGATGACATGAGACCTACCAAGAAAAATTGAAATTGAATATAAGGTTGTCAAAGGTTTGCAAACTTCTCATTTAGCTTTTGTAGGAAAAAAACGTTATAATGAGTACCCAATTAAGGGTACTTTCATGCCACTCCACAATCTTCTTTTCAACTTTATGTATATACCCAATTAAGAAAGTATGCGAAAGTATGCGAATCGAGAGTGTACAATTGTCATAACTCTCCCTATATAGTTTATCATGTCATAGTTTATTATGATGTATGACATAATAAGATTTGATTGTGCAAGACTATGTTTGGTAAACTAGCAAATAGTTGATAGCTTATGGTTAAAATCTAGTTGATATGATAAAATTATTTAGTAAAATTAGTTGATAAGCTAGCTGAAATAAAAATTTCAATCGACTTATTTGGAAAACTACACAATTAAGGGCTTTCAGACCAAGTGAGAGAATGTAAAACTATGTGGATCGAATGAACTCACAATTAATGAACGTACAAAATCTAAAGCCACCTCTCTCCAATTAGTGTACGTTGTATTGTACATCACTTTCATGCTACCTATAGAGACTATCAAGAGAGTTACTAATTTACATCAAGAAAGCCTCGTGTGCTCAAGAATATTATTATGTTGTCATTTGCATCAAACAATTATTTCGTATACACCAAATTATGTATTTAAGATCCATATGCATTCAAAATCCATAATTTACGCTTACATCCCAACCGACAATAGATTACAATGGATGCATTGTTCATCCTGTCAACTAAGAAAACAGCAGTTTAAGTGTTCCACTCAGTTCCACCTTCCAAACTTCCATTTATTCATATTAAAGTGGCCCACACACACGCACACACACACGCGCACTATGCTATTAAATGAACGAACAGCACCACAAAAAACAGTCCAACAATATATTAGACAACAATGCCCAGTAGTTTATTTTATTCTCGTGTATGTACAATATGAACTGGAAGATCAGTATGTGAGTACTACCATTTAGTAAAAAGCGAAAAGGAAAAGTGAGTTAACAGAGAGCTAAAGGAAAACAAAGAGTTAAATGCCTAGATTAAGCAAAGAAGAATTCGAATTAAGCAAATACTTCATATCTATCATTTCCCAAAATTATCATAGTTCAGAAACTGTTTATATAGGAAAAGGAGCTCGCTCTGAGTTGCAGCATGGTGAAATTGGCATTCAACAATTACACTAGCAATTACAAAACAGTATCGAAAATTTGGAACCAAAATTTGAACTGATCAGCAACTGTATATTTTCGCATATATGAGTTGTGTATGGCATCTTTCTTCCAACAACAAAAATTGATAGGGAATACAAGATTTCAACCCCCAAATTCTACTTGTCTTCTCAAGATTCAAAACAAATCACGAACAAGCCAAGTGGTGTTGGCCTATATTAGCCAATCAATCGGCAATTTGATAATCTTCCCGTCTCAACTTCATTCTTCACTGTTGTCACTATCATCACTGTACCAACAAACCAGATTTTCTTCAGAACAATTGTCAAATATACAGTATATGCCACGCCCATTCATTTTTAACAACAGATCCAATATAAACAGTTTGGATGTACAAACAAAAGAAGTCACCCAAATTCTCTGGATTGTTCAGTTTATTTCAAGGGAAAAAAACGATCCTAATAATCTCAAAATTACAGAAACCCAATTGGTATGCATTCCTATTCCAAAAATTTACAAAACCTTAATACAGGTGATCTGTCAAGAAAATGCAAACCTCAAGGGGATGAATTTAACAACATAAAAGGCATTTGTAAAATAGAATGAAAATTGTTTTTTTCTGTAATTAAATCAAATAATGTGTAGTTTCATGATTATACGATAATCAAAATATTAAAGTAAGAAGATCTCATGAACAGGAGAAAGAAAATGTACAAATTAGGTTGTTGGATATTTATGACACAGGTGAAAAGGTTTTGCTCATTGATGGAAAAAAAAGGCATTGTTATGACCATGTCAAAATGAAATGAACAAGATTCATCACCTGTGTTCAGAGAGTTTCGATATTCTTCTAGCATCCAAGCCAGTGATGTACTTTTGGGCAGCTTGAATATTTTCTGCACCTGAAGAAATTTAACAGAAGAACTAGAGTTGGCAACGATCTAAGCAATAAAGAGAACATCGTAAAAAAGTTATGGAGAAACATAAAAGTTAGTCATAGTCGGGATGAATAATTAAACACACTTGACAGGAACCGGAAGCAAGAAAGTATATATACCCCTTGACAACTGAAAGCAGTGCAGAGCACATCTTTCTGCAACTAGCCTAACAGGTTGAGATCCATCCTTTAAGCACTCAGCAAGCGACGGTCCAAATAGTGAAATATGAGCTAAGATCCCCTGCGGATTAGCCTACACAGAATTTTCGATATTAAAATCGAGTAAGATTATTGTTTAGGCAAGATTATTAAACGAATGCAACAGGAATATATAATGAGTCGTTAAGTATATGTACTTTGGCAACTGCCTTCAAAACACTTAATGCTCTTCTTCGGACTTCACTTGAATCATCCTCCAAAGCCGACACCAAATAGTTCAAAGTTCCCACATGTGTCGTGTTATTTGAGGGATCTTCCTGGACTTGATATAGAAGAAGACTTCCCAAAGCACGAACTGATGATTCACGAACTGGGAACTACATGAAAAACAAAAGCACAGGGATTCCAAGACGTGTGTCATAAGAGATGCATTTAAACCTAGTTCACTCAAAAACCAACCCCAAGCCTCTTTCAAAGAAATAATCTATATATGAGTTACTGTAAGAGTATAATAAGGACATTGTATACTGTTTTGGACTTAACAAAGTATATTAGACCATTTGTTTATCTATGCAAAAATGGGAAAGACCATCCATAGGAGCATGAGAGTAACTAAAATCCAATATGGGTACAAGCAATGTATAGGAAACTGTTTTGCACTTATATTACATGGCATCAAAGGTTAGGTACAAACCCTCTCATTTACAAATAATTTTAATGGCTATTGTAACAGTGATGTCTAATGCAAAAGTTGAGATCGAGTGGAGAATGAGGCAGTACAACTGGGTTGTCAAGCTAAAAGAATGAGTAGTCGCTGATAATCACAGGTCAAAGTACAGGAGAAAAAAAATACCTTCTCATCCTTCAATGAACTTTTCAGACAATCAACAATACTTGTAAATAATGGAGAGGTACAAACTATTGGAGCATTATGTCTAAGCATGGATGAAATGCAAAGAGCAGCTCCGTGCCTTGTAGTCCAAGTAGAAGATGTGGCTGAATCAGCGACTCCCATGAGTACTTCAGAAATTTGAGCACATTCCAAATACTGTTGACATAATCATTGTTATAAAAGTGTACAAATTACATAGGACCAATGATAAGTATGGATACATTTATATTTTATTTGAACAAGAGATCAGGGACAATTAAAGGAAGTTGTTAAAAATGTACATGGGTTGACAAGACAATATTAAATTTGAAAAGCTAATCCAAAGCCATAAGTTAGGGTGGAGCAAAGAGACAAAGCATGGATTATATTTTTTGTTCATGGACATGTGGACATTTTTTTACCATCCCTTTGTTGAATTTATACACGTATATATACATATATATAAATATATAATAAATTACGAATATCTGCTCTGATCTTCTATTGTCTAACATAGACCAGTCTCATTATAAAAAATAGCAAATACAATTTCATCAGGAGTAGCTACGTGCAGTAAATTACAGTTTTTCATAACATGGCTTTAGAGAACAAATCAAATAAAATTAGTGGATGAAACTGTCTACTCTATTGACGACAATGTCTAATAAACTTCAAAATCATTGTTTTCATGGAACTAGTTGCCAGACCATAAATTCTTATGTAAGAATCCACTTCAGTATCCGAAAACATTGTAGCTGCTAACCTGCAGTAAGATCCCCAATATGCCAGATGCGGAAATCCGTATTGGCTCATCTTCACTGTATATCAAATCTTTTAGCTGAGTGTGGACACGGGTTATAACAACACTACTTAGACCTTTTCCAGCATTCTTTATCACACCTTTCAGGGCCGTCAATATTGCTTCCCGTACGGCAATATCTGATGCCTGGCAATTAGATAATTAGGTCAGTTTTAAAGCCAGATCAGTGGGTAGTAAAAAATATAAAAGTATGTTTTTCACCTGCAGAGCAGATAAAAGATCGCCAACTAGCGGATCAATTCTAGTACTCAGAACACTAAGCTTCCCAAGAGCAAATGCAGCACTTGAACGAACAGTCCTGCAGAAAAACTAAAGTAAGCACAACAAAGTAGGAGCCTTTTGACATTCAATAGAGCATAGGCATGAAAAAAGATCAAAATAACGACTTAATAATGAGTAAGTTGAAGAACAGCCATATTTCTAGGGCAGATCCAATACCAATATTCTGTATGACCTCAATAACAATTTAGATAATCAACGACAAACAATTTCCCAAGAGCTAACCTGGTATTATCCTGTAGGCACTTGACAAAAGTTGTTTGAAGTTGGGGAAGAAAGGGCTTTAGAGAAATCCCTCCCTTCTGTATCATGATGCTCAAAGTCGAGAGTATAGCACTCTTCACTTGCCAAGGGAACCTGTCCCCTATGATGCGAATCAATGGGCTAGAAACACAACATATAAGATTAGTATCAACCTTCAACTCTAGAAACCTCGATGCACCATTGGAGCCATATTACAATTAGGGAAGTGATGAAATGGATATATGGTTCATTTCATACATAAATATATATAGATATATAATCTTGTATCAATTTAGAATAATTCATTGAGAAAGTGATAATAACAATTATTCATTCGGTCCTTTTTTTTTTCTTTTCTAACTAATATTTGGTAAAAAAAAAAAAGGAGTAGACTTTTATATAATATTGTAGTCCTGAAAATAAATTTGGGAGATAGATATCTCACACACCCTGTAATAGGAATGACAAATTCTTTCAGGGCTTTTTCACTTGTTACTTCAATTAATTCACCAAGACCCAAAGCTGCCTGTTCTCTTAGTTCAGCTGATCCACTTATAAGACCCTGGAAAACATGAATGAGCTTATCAAAATACGCAAAGAGCCTAATACATGAAAGAAGAAAAACATCCGCTTCGACCATACACTATAAATACAGAAATGATTGAAATCATATGATGAGATACTATCACAACTGGCAATGAGAACCTACAAAATCTTAATGACACAACTATAAATACAGAAATGATTGAAATCATATGATGAGATACTATCACAACTGGCAATGAGAACCTACAAAATCTTAATGACACAACTTATACTTGTCTAATTATTAAGTTAAAGGAGAGAAGAAATTCACATCTCATCAATGACCAGCATTGTTCATAAAATAAAAGTAACTGAACATAGTGAAATTGTTAGATATTTGGAGAGGGAGACATTAACAGGAAAGCTGGGCCAGTCGTAACTAGAACAGGAAGAAAATCCCTGAACACTTATGTGTTGAACCAGAGAATGGTGTCAATGTTGATTAAACAGAAAAAAGTTTAAATAACATCAGCACTCCCCACAAGGCATCCACATTCCACAATATCAAACTAAGAGTGTGAATTGTAAAACATGTATTGCATGCATTAATGTTTAAATTTTGAAATGGTGGTTAGTTGCAATTCCAGATGGGAATTTTCTAAACAAGAGATTAGAATTCTTATGCTGTTTATTTCTAGCATTACATACTATGGGGGCAAAATAATAACGATTGATCAAACTTAATCTAAAGACCGAAAAACGTGGACCTTATATTCCGAAGAGATTTCAAAGTACCTGGAGAAAGATAGGCAACACAGGTTGAAGTGCCTTTGGGAGACAGAACCCAGGTATCACAACTGGTCCACCCTGTATCCAGTGAACAATTTCTGACTTCAATAAAAATAATATTAAATTCTTAATTTTCAACAGATGGACTATGAACATATAATTTCCTGATCAGATCAAAGTGTACGCCATCTAAAACAATATGAAAAGGAGCAAATCACTGACACTAACTTTTTTCTTTCTCCGTTCTTTATCTCTAGATGTAGATATTGCATCCCGAACTAGTTTCATATATGAAGGAAGAACCTCTTTAGGCACTGAGCTTACAACCCTCAACAAAGCTTCCCAAGCAACCTGCAGAAGACATTATAAGCACAAACATACATTGAAAATAAAGCAGAACCCAATTTATAAAATTACCTGGACTGTTGCAGGATCTGGGTCACTAAGCAAAATAATCAAGGTAGAGATCATGTTTGGTGCTTCATCAACCAGATACAATTTGCTATTTTGGAAGAGGTACCCAATCAGATACGAGGAACTTCTTCTTATAGGAGCCTGGAGGATAAACGAGCGTTAAACTTAGATAGGTTTTATCGTACTAGTTATGTTACCATTTTGCAGGACCCAGGTGGGTCTGTACAATATCACAAGCTTAAACAGACAAAATTCATGCCTGGTTATCTGCAGTGCCTTTTAGAAGCTCCGAAGTCAAAGACTCAATGCCTTCCTCGTCAATAACCAACACAACTGTTTCTGCTGACTTGTTTGCTAACCTTTGAACATCCTATAATTCGAGGAAAAAAACTAACATAGATAAATAAATGGCANAGAGAGAGAGAGAGCATACCACATCAGCATCACCCATTGCTGCAAGTAAAGGAGGGAGTACTGTACCAAGATGGAAATTAAGACCAGGTCCTGCAACCTCAGCCAGAGCTCCCAAAGCGTGTGCATTGAAAGCACTGTAGCAACCAATATAATGTAGGTTAAAAAAATTGGGATATGTATTTCAAAAGGATAAAGTACTCTTTTACAAATGATTGTACGTACGACATGGGAACATGAACAAGCTTTGGAAGAATATGAGGCAGCACAGCAGTGGTCCTGACACTAAAATAAATCAAGACAAATTAGTACTTAAACAGGGATTTACACAACAGATCACTAGTGTAAGAAGAAACCTATATAACATACCTCAAGATTTGTTTTAGACCATCAAGAGCAGTATCAGAAGTTTGTTCATCTTCTAGAGCATGAAGAAGTATGGGAACAATTTCATCAATTGCTTGCAAGCCAGCATTCTACGGCACATAAAACAATTTCCATTTTAAGTTCATGCATTCAAACAAAAAACATTATTTGCGGGTATCTTCAAAGAAATACCTTGTACAGGGTACTGAATGCTAAACCTGCAGACTCACGAACTTCAGGTGCACTGTAAAATTAATAAACAAAAGGAGATCACCAAAAAGCTACACATTGGATTGTGCATTGACATAACCACAGCCACGATTAACAATGGCAAACCTATCACAAAGAGCAGTCCGTATTGTCGGGATGAGCTCATCCATGAAAGTCAGCAACTGACTCTTGCCAGCACTAGCCATAACTTCACTCAGACCAATGCATACACCCTGGACATAGATGAAGGTAAAAACTCAAAACAAAAGAAAAACATGACATGACTATATTTTTTATAAAACCAGGGAATAACTAAGCATTTTATTTGTACTCGACACAAAGTCCTGGCACATGAACACCTAAAAAAGTAAGCAACAACAATCAATAACGTACGCAGATGAGCATTGATTTTCTAGTTTAATTGTTTAAGTATAATCAAATTAAATTTACAAAGAACCAGGAAATGGGGGAAAGGCTCACTTGTCTTCTGCCGGGATCTGGGTCACTAAGACCCTTTGACAGTATCGGAACAATTAAAGGAAGCACTCTTTCACCAAGCTTCCGGACAAGCTCCCCTAATGATCGTCCAGCAACCTGAAAATTGAGATAAGACTATTATTTTAATTCTAAACATATGAAACACTGCAATCTACATATGAAATGCATTTTAAACGGGACCTGTCTCCTCTCTGAAGATGATGAAGCCAGAGAACTTATTAAAGTGTTCATTAAAACTGGCATTATTTCCTTCAAAGTTTTTGGAGTGTTTGCAACAATTGTTTTCCACACATGCAACGCAGCCTGAGTAGAAGAAACAGTCAGTATCAAAATACTACCACAACATGAATAGGAAAACCAACAACTTAAATGACCAAAACAATTGACACCCCTGTACCTGGCGAACAACTAGGCTGACATCAGTACGGACCATATATAATGCAGCAAGAACTTCGTTACGTTTATCTTTTCCGAGTACTTCAATAATAGCCCGTCCATGCGCTTCAGTGCTAGAACCCTCATCATCACTGCCGCCCTCCAGAAGTGCTTTTCCGGAGGTTCCAGCAACCTGAATAACAGATAAGGTGCTAATAGGTTCTTCGAGAGAAAGAAGACGAGAAGCAATGAAGAGTACAGACCTTAAACAAAAGATCGCCTAATAACTCCACGGAACTCTGTCGAATACGCCAACTATCATTGAATATACCATCCTCCACAGCAGGAAGGAGCAGTGGCAAGGATCTGAAATTAATAATAATAGAAAAAAAGCCAATGCCATTAGAGAAAAAAAAAAAAATGGTTACAACCACTTAGCTTCATAAAACTCACAGAATAAAATTTATACCATCCATGGGGCACTTTTATATTTATATAAAATACTAAAATCTCATGTTTTTGTTAGACTGCTATTTCAAAGAACAAAATTACAAGTATCCAGAATCCAAAGTTTGTGTGAACTCTTTCAATAAACTCTTCCGGGTCATCTTTCCCAGACCAAATTTCTGACATACTTGATAGACTATTTGCTAGTGAATGTTTAAATGAACAACCACCAGGTGAACCAGAAACGTATAACTCCATGTTATGTGAAAGAAGAATTCTAGCCAGTTCATAAAGTGCACACTTCAAGTGGATACAAATGAAAATATTTGGGCCAATCAACCAATTAAAACAAGAGAAAGAAACTGTAATGCTCATAAGCACATACGTAGTAGCGTAATGCTCGACTAGGACATGCCCAGCACTAAGTGCCGCATCTCGTACAGACTCATTCTCGTCAGCAAGACCTGCACGGCAAGGATCCATTAAAACCAGTCAACATAACATGACAAGGCAACCTGTGTAAGCGAAGACATCCCTTCAACTGAACAAATTGAGAGGAGAAAAAATAATTTCTAGAGGAAGCCTACCATCTAAAATAGCAGGCAAAACCTGTTGCAAATACTTCTGGAACTGAACACCTAAAGATCTTGGAAGATACTGCAATAGCACAAAATTAATTTCAGTACCTGTCACTCAGTTTGCACAAAAAAAAAAAAAGATGCACAAGCATCGGCAAAGCAATATATTTATATACTACTTGTAAAATATATACCTTGATAAGGGTTAAGTAACCATCTCGAACTGAAGCTTTTGGGTGAGAACAGTTACGAAGAATATCAGGAAGTATGTCCTCGAAATACTGTGTCCCGAGTGCAGCCAATACCTAGAGAGAAAAAAAAAATCACAATGCACAGTTACTACCGAGGAGAGCGAAGGAAAGGATCAATCACCCATCAATTAAAAATGATAATTCTAATTACAATGAGCCTAGAAGTACTGAGCGAAAAAATGAGCCAACTCGAACAATGTCTAGTTTCCTTAATAAGAGAATCTTTGTCTGAATGGAAATGATCTTCCATCAATACCATGTAAAGTTGGACAGAAATTAAAGAGATATCTAACTGGAACTATAACATCCAATCTTCTCATCGGCACTTTTACTTTCGAAGTCCTTGATATTATTCAATCTTTCATGTACTATGTACACGTCATGGACAGTATAAAATTCAGTGCTTGTCACCCATTAAATGGAACATTTATTAACATCGTTTTTTGGTTTATAACACAAATAAAAGTTAACTTTTGGTTTGTAGCATGTCACTACGAGAACATCAAACAACTTGCATAATAAAACTCCATATGCTATTACTACAGAGGATAAAGTCATGAACTAAAATGCAGTTGTAGCTGGATGGAAGATGAATCTGCACTGAGACTATAAATCAACTTCTGACGTTTTAAAATTAAATCAATAGGCTGGTTCCTACACCCAATGAGTTCAGTAATCTAGAAACAAACAAGACTACCGCATAACAGAATATGAACCAATCATTTTTGTTGCGTGTTCTTGGAGTGAAGTCTATGTTGCACTAGCATAAGAGGGTGGCATACATAGTGCGATCCAATGCTAAGTTTCTGTAGCCCAAAACACAGGAATGTATTGACAAAATATGTCATTACAATCATACATTATAAAGTAACAGCACTATGACCAACCCCATTCAATTATATGGCAACAGAAAAGATTGAGGTAGAATATGATTTCATGCTGGTCACCACAAGTTTCTAATCCCTTGCAACTTTGGTGATTCACCAGAACCACTTAAATAACCAAATTTTGCCTTATATGACTAACCCAAGAACAAACACAATACTGTTGTTCACAAGGAGTATAAAACGTTAAACAAAAATGTAAAACATATACTTATTGAAGAAGAAAAGAAAAGTACAATCACAACACTCTAACCTCACTGAGCCCTTGAGCAGCTCCAGAGCGCTCGACATTACCACCATCAGACTTCAGAGTATCCAATAACCAGGGAACTAGGTCAGGAAAGTTATCTTCTCCCATTCCTCTAATAAGAGAACCAAGGGCCTTTGCAGCAACTGATCTAACTTCAGGAATTGGATCAACCAGCACCTGTAACATAACAAATGCATAAACTATCCAATCTAAATCCTTCCCGTTGTTGGGAACTTCATTCACATATAGAAAAACATACCTTTTTAACTTCAGGGAGAAGCAAACCTATGTAAGGAATCATATCTTTTGCCTCTGTAACTAAAGAACACATGTTTCCAACTATTTGTGCAGCTTTTTTCTTCGTTTCAGCACTCCGTTCCCTAAGCCCTCTGTGGACAATGGGCACCAAGAGTGCAAGAGAAGGAGCATCTACAGAATTAATGAAGGTTGTCTGCAGAAACCAGAGCCATTAAAACCATAATCCATAACGTAAAATCCAATACACTCAACTGTGGAAAAATATAACTGATAAATTACCTGGAGAAGAATATCAAGAGAATACTTAGTATAATCATTGGGATCAGTGAGACCCATTAAAAGAGTGGGAACAAGGGCAGATATTTCTGGATTTTTTATCACACTTCCAACCTAACAGAAAGAATTAACAGTCAAAATATGTCTAATGCACATGCATTGGGTACAACTAGGATAATTGTGTTTAAATCCTATCCAATATCTTTTTATTTTATCCAAAACTTGAGGTTATTAATTTACCTGCTGGAGGGCTGTTTGCCCGGCTGACTGAACTTTGGGGTGAGTATCCGTGAGGACCTACTCATCAAGAACACAGCTCAAATTCACCAACCCATGAACATGCAATCATGCACAAAGTAAAGAAATAGTCAAATGTAAAAGCAATACTCATGTGTTACTACACAAACCTCAGTCAATTTTGGCACAATCTTAGGAAGACATTGAGACAGTTGCTGCGGGGCACAGTAAGCCATAGCACCTAGTAGCTGTACGCTGCTCTGCTTTGTTCTCCAAGCTTTATCTTCGAGGCCCTGGCATGAGAATAAGAAAGGAACCTTGGTTTGATGAATTGAAAAGCATAAGTAGTTAAACTCAGTTTGTGCTATATGTGTTTCACATGTATTATTCCTTTTCCTTCAAGAAACTGGTACTGTGAAGCACAAAATACAGAAGAAAATTTACATCCAAGAAATCCGAAATTTCTAAACATCAAATTAGTCAACTCTTACCATTACAAATGGAATGTTAGCTTTGATGCATTACTATAGTATTTTACAACTTTCTCCTACTGTCCTACACGTTCTGGACGCAAGTAATTGTTATCCCAGTATAGTCCCATTTTCCTATATTATTGAACTGAGTGTATGGGGTTAAAATTTTTAAGAGAACTATTAATACACAAAAATATACAACACTACCAAGACATGAAACCATAAATTCGTCAAAATTTGAAAAGAAGCTGCTAAAAGAGTGCCTTTAGAAACCCAGGGGCCATCAGATCCACTCATTCCTAAATTCATCATTTACCAAGTACCCGTGCAACATATAGATTAATAAGGAGTTTAAGAAAGGCATAACTACTATTGACAGAACCTCAATGTTGACCAAAAGCACCCAAATTGTAGCGTGATTATTTCAAGGTAAGAAAATCAAGGAACCAGAAACTGAAACAAACGTCATGTACCTTCCCTTGGCAAATCCACTTTATCAAAAGATCGATATAGCAGCTAAAACTTTAAGTTATTATTCTAAATTTGTAGTCCACCATCAACCAACTTCCTAAATTTACTTCAGACTACAAGAAAGAATTATCATTTTTGCTTTTTTACAAAATGATTGAAATGCAAATTTACTCCCACACTCAACAACAATTTACAACCCAGGCTCGTGAGAGCTGAGCATTAAAGCATTTATAATTAGCCAAACCAATATAATCATGTCACGTCTGTAATTTATTAATAAAGTTCTATCAGAGTATCTAAAAGTGAGACCTTTAAAAGGGATGGGAGAACAAGTTTGACTCCTTGAGCACTAAGTTGCGACATCATAGCACGAGCAGCACCCTCAGCTGCTTCTCGAACAGCAACCACTTGATCAGAGAAGGATACCAGAAGTAAGGGTAACATTTGAATCACATATCTGAAACGGAATAGAGAGGTACAGAGTTCAGAGTCTCATTCTCTAAGGAATCGTCTAAAAGCAAATATTTCATATGATAATCTCAGAACACTTACGGTTCAAATAATCTCCCCAGCTTTTCACAGAAACATTCAAATGCCAGCAAAGCTCCTTCTCGGCTTTTAGCAGAATTTCTGAAAACGAGAAATAGCATAAGCAGTTTTAACTCCACAGTTAAGCCCACTAATGCTGATTAAGTCCATCACATTAAACCAATGTATCAGAAGGGGAAATCTACCCCTCATACATAATGCAATTAAAGATAGCAGGTCAACACAGTAATTTGAGATATTTCTAGATAAAAGTAAAATTCTTCCAGTTATCACTTGTATGTTTAAGCAAATATCGATAACATTTATTCGGTCATGAATTTATTCACACCAGTTCTGCCAAAGTGCAATATTGTAGGTGCCACGGAGTACCCTTTTAGCTTCCAAGTGTCCTGGCACAGGCTCTAGAAAAGGACACTAACTGAAACTGGCTGGCTAGAATACAAGTACATCAACATTTCAAATACAAATCGGTGCCAAAAAGGAGGAAAAAAGCTAAATCAGACAACCAAAATTAAATGCAGTTCATAAAAAAATACATCATCTAACGGGTGAACTGCAGAACTCTTGAGGCTGCCCTAGGTTAAAATGGTTTTTTTTTTTGAAGTTTTCCCAGCATAGAACATCCTCTATAGCTTTAGTATTGCTAATTTATAAAACTTAGGGGGCAATTGGATATGAATCCAACCGGAGTTGTGGTTGAATTTGATTGGTTAAACTGGGTTATTTTGAATAAAGTTGATTGAGTGGGATTATGAGTTTGTAATTAAATTAACATTTAAAATATAATGATTAAAGTTGATGTGATGTAAAAGTAGAAGAGAGGTTATTAGAAGTGATAGGTAGTTGAAATTATGTAAGTGCATGAATAGTGAATTAAAGTTGATGTGATTGTGAGGATGATTGATTGGTATTATTTAATTATATTGTTAATATTGAAGAGAGTTGGATTTTGAGTTAAAAAGATATAAAACAAAATACCTCAATCGGTCAAAACCAGTTTTGTCCAAACGCGCCTTCAGAGACTATAACCAAATATAGAATTCATTGACGTTTGATCCTAGGTAGCATTTTCAGGCTAATTGCAAGAAATGGTGCACAATGAATAAAACTTGACATTAAGGTTCATGATACCTACCCTGACTTCGAGGATAATAATTATTCCATATATTTTCTTAATTTCAAATATAACACCTATTAATGTCACTTTGGATCCAATCCCTGTATAGAAAACGACATTAAATTTTCATACAGACCTGTCTGATAGACCATCTCGTAAGGCTGTCGCAATATTATACTTCTTCAGACAGGATATTCCAAAGCCTCGGACCACCCCAGCTAACCCAAATGCTGCACCACGACGCTCACCATACTTGTCACTCTTCATTAGCTGACTGAGCAGCCTCGAAATAAGAGCCACTGCTTCTTCCTGTTGTCAATACACCATTAGTTTGAGCTACATAAAAGTAACCGAAATGACAGAAAAGAATAGCCGGCTTCAGTAGTAATGATGATGATTTATGATAGGACATAGGAGTTAAATTTCCCTTGAATTAATAGCTTGAGATCAACAAATGCCTCAACGGTTCATATCAAGACCTTTTGATTAAACCAATAAGACAGATAACAATAAATGGATTGGAAAAAAGTTTTTAACTTTACATTGCACCTTTTCTACAACAAGCTACAAATATTGATTCCAGGCAGGTAGACATGATGGTTTCCCTTTTAGCAGTAATTAATATCAGGGATCAAAATTCATTTTAATTCATCATATTATGAATGCGTGAACTACTCCAACAACAAACATGAGTTACTCAAATTACCTTATTTCCTAGTTTTTAGTATAGATCCAATTATACACATTAATTTAGTACAAATGGAATTTAGTTTTTGAGTTACAAACATTATGTGCCCTATAAAGCAAAATTATAAGTAACGACACAGATATCCCATTTGACTTCAAAATTAATATATAGTTATATAAATATTTAGCTGCAAAATTACATAAACATAATTTTCATTTAACTTAATGTGCTACTCTTTATAAAAAAAAAAAACCGTGCTTTTCTACTTATCTATTTCCTAACTACGGAACTAGAAAAAGATTAAGCTTACATGCTAAGCGTGTTGAATGATATTTGGCATAAAATAATTATAGCTTTTCAGTTTCCATACAATTGTGTATATGTCCTTTATAATTGAAACAAAATGTATTTACGTCCATCTCACTTCTATTTAGTATCAGCAGAGATTTAACGGTTTTAATAGGAGAAGCAGTTGATGCAATACAACATGACAAGGACAGAAAGCAAATTTGAAACTAAAATGAATCAAGGAGAAACAAACATGGTTTTAGTACACTATTCATCTTAAAGGATTGGCCCAAGAATAAAAACTCCAAAATCCCATTCACAAGATAAAACGGAAGTGGATGATGAATCAAAAGTTAAAACTAAAATGGAGTACACTGGTTCACTACTTTGAATGGTTGCATATAATGCTTGAGTAGCTTTTGCTTTGAATATACACTCCTAGAATGAATTATCAAATATTATACTCTCAGTTATGAAAACCTCAATGTTCTATCTTATCAATAAAAAAAGGAATGGAAAAGAAAATAAAAAGAATATTTGTTTTATTATTTTCAAATATGTACCAACACCAAGATAAGCATCACCTTCCTTTCTCACAGAAACTATGTCAATAGAATCAACAACACAGTTGTAATTTGTATTTCCTTTGGAACGGTAATTAGAGTGAAAAAATAATAAATTAATACTTCAATCTCATCAATCTGGAGTAAAATTGACCAGCTGGAATAAAGAGTGAAATGTTTCACACACATTACACATTAATTCAACCCATAAGAGGGTCCAATTTAGTTTGGACAAGAAAATAGGTTAAACTTGCTCATTTAATCCATGAATCATATGTGAACAGTACAAATATTTGTGATCATTATTTCAATCAAATTGCNGAATTAATAATACAAATATGCCACATCCACAAAGAAATTGGCCGAAGACACTTGATAATTACTAAATGATGACCAAATTAAAATCAGAGAAATCAAGAATTCAAATATATTAGACTTATGTAGAATCCAATAATACCTGCTTTGACTGCATCAATGGAGAAAGGCAGGTAGAAACTGCTCGTTGCACAGCCTCAGAAGGAGTGTTTAACACCTCCAATAACTTCTCAACTACAGCATGAACCTTTGGGTCACCCTGATATTACAGAAATTGGATTCAGTAAAGAGATCCGTCTTACTTTGAGTAAGTTTTTTAAGGGTATGATAAGACCTTCGATAAATGCTTTGCAAGAGCTCCAGTGAATATAACCACACCTTCACGAACCAAATCGTATTTTTCCTCATCTGATGCCTAAGAAAGAATTTAATATGTATAAAGAGAACAGAGATCAAATTCATGCGATTCAGTTGACTAACCCTCCAAAGGGTTGTACATGATAGCAACCCAGGAATGCTGGCATGTCAATATTGAGTTAGGAATACAACATCTAAAGGCAATATTTATAAGTTCAACAATAACCAAGGGGATAAATAGATAGTGCGAAACGGGACATAGCAGGGTGCTCACTTTTTTGTTCAAGTAATTCTCAAATATGGGAAATAACAAAGACACATTATCTCTTCCATGCTTGTCAATAATCGTTATACCAGCATCAACCATTCTACCTCGAACATCAGTGTTGGGGTCAGCCTGCAGACAAACATTTATGCACCAAGTCCTCTTTCAGTCATATAGGGTACCATAAGAGTGGCGTTCATACAACAAAATTATCTAAGTCAATACCTTGAACACATCTAAATCCGCATTCACTTCTATGAAAACGTTCATAAATCCAGTATGAAATATTCAAGGAAGAACACTATAGGGGTTGCTTGGATAAAATTTTTTTATTGGATTTTTTAGTTAACCAGTGCTTAATTTTGAAAAAGTTGGTTAGGTTAGGTTTGAGTGTGATTTTGAGTTTGTATTAAAATAATATTTAAGCTAAAATGATTAAAGTTGATTTGACGTAAAAGTATGAGGGACAGAGGTGATTGGAAGTGATGGATAGTTAAAATTATGTGAGTGGATGAATAGTGAATTAAAGTTAATGTGATGTGTGAGGATGATTGAGTGGTATTATTTAATAATATTGATAATATTGAGGAGGGTTGAGTTGAGTTAAATTTGAGTAAATTTGAGTTATGATTGGACTTGTTTGAGTAAAGATTTATATCCAAGCATGCACATAATTATCTATTCAAAGTCAGACAATTTGACATTAGCATAGCTTCACCAGCAAAGAAGTATGAGTACCAGGGCTCTTGATATGAGGAATGTCATCACAACAGGAAGATCTTTGGTCCGAAGAACATCTGCCGCACACATTAAAGCCAGAGCAACCCCTTGTCTTCCAAGCCAGCCGACATCCATGTTCTCACCAGATCCAATATCACGAAGATACAGAGAAAACAAAGTGGATAGGGACTCCTGAATCATCCACCATTATAAAAAATGAAACCACGTCTAGACTTTATTATGCACGAAGAAAATTGGAAATTATGTTACTTGTATTGTATCAGGATTTTCATCCAAAGCAGCTGCAAGTGCCTCCGCGGCAGCAACCCGGACCCCATAATTAACATGTGAGAGTGCCTTAAAGAGTCCAGAGTAATCAGTTCCAAATTCATAACGGTAACAATCCCATACATCTTCAGCAACTTTTGCAACTGACTGTTCACAAAGAGGATTTACTAAGTTAGTAACCATGCAATCAGGGTCATTCAGTTTTGGAGAGGAAAAATTCTAGAAAGACAATTGTTAATGCCTCAAAATTCTTTACTTAATATATAAGTCACGAAAGGAAAGACTTCCAAGTTACTCGACATTCTATACATAAGTGACCAAAAATTATCTAAGATTTCAGTCATTTACATAGTGTCAATGTGTCAAGGCAGAACTAAGGGAGTGATTGTTTATGGATTGAACTAGTTTTTATTTAGTTTATTTTTTAACTATAGTTAATTTTGAAAAAAGTGGTATGGTTAGTTGTTAGTGGATATATTAAAATAATATTTAAATAAAATAATTAAAGTTGATTTGATGTAAAGTAGAAGAAAAATGATTGGAACTGAAAGTTAGTTAGAATTATGTGAGTGGATGAATAGTGAATTAAAGTTGATGTGATATGTAAGAATGATTGGTTGATATTATTTAATTATATTGATAATATTGAGGATAGTGGGGTTGAGTTAAAATTGAGTTTTGATTGGTTTTTTTATAATCGCCCCCTAACAAACCGATTTTGATAGCACTCAATCAAGTTATTTACAGATTCCATGAGATATAGAATCTGCTAACTCCCATGAGACATAAGAATTTTAAAATCCTTCTACAGATAGCAAAAACCACAACAAAAAACAAGAACGACATCAGCATAAAAAAAATAACAATAGATAAGTCGGTGATATTGAAGTGATACAAACACAAACCATGTAAAGTCATAATCGTAATTTAGTCAACAGATGCAGAAAATATCTACAGCAATTTACATCTGATAACCATAAAAACAAGAAGAAAATACAAATTAGTCCCTGTGCAGTCAGTAGTTAAAACAACTATTGGAACATTCAAGTGTCCCACAATTTTCACCAAGTCTAATGAATAGAAACCTAAACAAGTAAGTATCTAAGGTAAATGTATTATGGAGACAAACACTTCACCTTGTCTGTATCATGCAAGGCAAGCCATAGGCTGGTAGCAACTTCAACGTTTTGAGGTATTGAACAATTGGAGACAGCAGGAATGCACTTCACAGCATTTAAGCAAGCCATTCTTACATGAATGTCTTTGGCATAAATACCAGATAAAGCCTGACAGAGTTCAAGTGAGATAGATAAGCTCAGAAGTATCAGTAAACAGGTTATCAAAGTGAAATGAGAACAAATAATGTCTTACAGGTGCTACTTCATCTGGTCCAAGGCCAAGACACAGTTCATTCAGTGCAGGGCCAATAGCTGTATGGTAAGCAGGAACAACACCAAGGACATGATACAACACCTGTCAAGTGTCAAGTATACCATGAGTAACATAAAAAGTGAATAATTAGCCAATAACGCAGTTGCTTAGATATCTAAACCGTAACTGATAGCATTCGAATTCTTGGCAGAGGCAAAATAGGATCCATATGCAAGAACAGTATTTTAACAAGTGAATAATTAGCCAATAACGCTGTTGCTTAGATATCTAAACCGTAACTGATAGCATTCGAATTCTTGGCAGAGGCAAAATAGGATCCATATGCAAGAACAGTATTTTGAGAACATCATCATGAAGGCCAGTCTTCTTGGGAGACAGCAATACCCTCTCGATCACCTGCGGAAAAAATTTACAGGCTGCAGCAACTAGTAGAAGAATCAAACCAAAGAGTGAAACAGAACTAGGGAACAACAAGTTTACCGGAAAAACAAATGTAAATGAATCAACTGGAAGAGGTCCAGATTTGCAGGAAATGGTTAAGCCACTGACTAAACGTTCAAAAAGACCCAATGATGGCTCTCCACTGTCCTCCCCATCAACAATAGATGGAAATAACCCCCACAAGACGCTAGATTCTTCCGTGACAATCAGTCGTAAGGCAGTTGCAATCTCAATAGACCAATTGCAGAGGGGATCGACAGTACACTTCGAAAGTTTCACCAGAGTCTCAAAGGCAGCATCACCAACAATTGGGGACCGCAGTAGAGGATTGACGAACTTAACCTAAAAAATAGATAAAATTAAGATAAATATAAGCCCATTATGCAGTTCATAGACATACGGTTAGAAGCTATGGTAATAAGTGAAGGCTGTGAAACCAGACTTTTCCATAGCCAATCTGCCAACAAGGGAAATTCCAGATATAAGATTCATGTAGCATGAACAACTTGGCCCTAAGATCCATTTTACTAGCATGACCTCATTGTACATGGATTAATAAGAGCTGTACATTTCAACATCATATATCTAGCACATTACTAGAACCAAATAAGATCACATAGAAAATGGAATGAACAGAAGTGTACAAGAATGAAGACTGACTGAAGAAGGAAGCTGGCTGTGTGTGAATATGGGACTAGCTATCGCCATTTCGCCCAAAGCTTTGAGCATCAGAGAAAGGTTCTGCTGAATTGACATGATCTTTTCACGAATGCAACTCTCTTCTTTGAGCTGCAACTCACGAGCTTCTTCTTTTGCTGTTTTTGCCTTATCTAGAGTAATTATAAAAAGAGAGATATATGAGCTAAAGAAGGATGTGGCATAAGTCCCACACTATTTAGATGGAGTCCACTAACCGCCAGCTTTCTTCACTGATTTTGCAGCATCTTTTTTCGCAGCAACAGTAACCTCTCTATTCGGCACATCCCTCCTTGTAGAATGATTTGAGCTAACCTTATCCTGTACCCATGTGTCTATGTCAGAAACCACAAGATAAACAAGCCTATGCTTCTAGATGAAATGTTCACATGTTACTACCGAGCTGTCATCATTATCGTAAAGCCTGAAACGTCCTTTCGCTTGCCTCACATTTTTGGAGGCAACAGACTCCGCAATATAAACACCTTGCTCCGTAGAAAGCATTCCCTCAGGAGTACGAAAAATCTGAAATCAGAATCAGCCACGAGCAAATAAGTCATTCCTTATTAAAAATCGAGCATATATATTAAGTCACCAGCAATCGCAAATCAACATCAGAATCAAGAAAATATATCAATGAAAGTATCCCCCAGTCAAAAACAAGCGATGTGGGGATACAAAGGCACGTGGTGAAGGACCAACATAAAGAAATTGTAAATCCAAGAAAAATAATGAAGGGAGTTTCTATAACACGCATAAAAGCGTTCATCGTCAAAAGACCTAACAAGTCATCAAACAAGACACTTATATTAACTTTCAATATCATCTCGTATATATCAGTACATGATATAATGAGCAGTATATGATGATAGTAATGGGGAAAAAAAGAAAAAGTGAAGAAAAGGTGCATACAAGACTTCAAGAAGATTGTCATGCACGGGAGAAAAAGTTTATCATGCGAATAGCCAAATCACACTCCGTCGTCGTTGGAGTATAGGTGTGGAGTGTGCACTTACAATCATGACAGAACTAACCTAAGAATGTTTACAACTGTATCATCTTAGTGAAACGCTTTGGTGGAACCCTACTGGTGGACAAGACACGCAGCAGACAGAATTCTGAATACTAAAAGCAATACATTTTTTCTCAGAAACATTAATAAAGTCATTCGCTCATCGAGACATGAATAATTGAGAAATGGCAGCCCAATAAATTGGTCTGAATGTCAAATAAGAAAACAAAGAATACAACTGACTGACACTAAAATGATAAATGAAGATTGATTGTATAGGGAAACAGTGACACATAATAAAGATCACAAAATAATAATAACCATGCTAAAGAAGTAAATAACTAGAGTCTTTCTGCGCAATCAAGAACAAAATCATATGCACAAGATAACCTGAATGTCAATTTCTGAGAGAGTGTCATGTGCAATACGATCTGGGAGACTAATGAAGTGCTGCAAAAGTGAATTCATAGTAAGAGACATGTAAACCAATTAAACATGTTCACAAAATGACTAGCAGAAGAGAATGGGAGGATGGGAGAAAAGCTGATCCAGACCTTTTCAAATTGCGCATAAATACCTCCCGGTACAATAGACATCAGTGTTGACAAGGTATTTATAGCTGCTCCTTGCTCAAAACAGTTAGAACTCGTCAATCCGTTTGAACCAAATAAAACCTTCAAGACCACAACAAATGTAAAACGGAAATAATTAATAACTCAAAATGCAAAAGGTTCAAGTGCATGTTTTCACTCATCAAAAAGTTCAGGTCAGGTTGGTTTCAACCAAAAATCAAAATCAACATAGCTTCACTGAATCATTAAATCTTACAAATCAACATATAGTATATACTGAGGAGCAGTCTAAATGGTAAACCAACAAAGTATACTTCCTACCATTTATGTTTAAGACGGTCCCAGTATCACTACAATCATGTTTTAACCACTGATAATCTAAAGTTCTCGGAAAAACATTCAAAATCTTAAACATATATTACTGAATCAATTCCCTCA
>BKCP01009626.1:1019292-1029426 GCA_008636005.1 Striga asiatica
CGGATGAGAAATAAAATAAACAAAGTGAAAAATGGGAGATTCAAATAGATGGCAATAAATACTTGATTAGTTAAAATATTGCTAATTAAAGAACATGCCAAACATGAAAAGACCAATTTTTAATAGAAACAATTGTTTAACAACTTCAATTAGAAAGTCAATTCACCTTGCATAACTCAGCAACATTAGGGGTAACAAGGCTAACCGCATCAAAGCCGAACTTATGCAGACATTTTTGCACCCTCTGAAGAAGAAAGGAACATGAGCATGAGTTATTAAAGAATGAAACATACATCAGTTAATTGGGGAAAAACATTTGCTCTTGGAACTAACAGTTCCTAACCATGAAATCCAAAAGCACAAATGCAACCATTCATAGTTTCCATGTCTGAAGAATGATTATTTTCTTTCAACCGACCAATAGAAGAATAGCTTCTATGATTTTCAAACTATTTGATGCTAGCTTAAGAGTACTTTTAATTGTTGCAAAAGAAAATCTGTGACTCATTTGCAGTAATTAAGGCCAAATAAAAGTGTAGCTTCAAAAATCTCAGAAGTAGGAAAAAGAAATACCCTCCAAACAGCGTTCCTTTTTCCAGTTCCAACAATATGTGGATGATGTGAGCAAAACATGAGCTGCAAACACACATCTGGGGTACTAGTGGATACAGCAGATGCTATAACAACTAATGCCCTCACCAAAACCTCAACTGGCGGAATGAATGGAACTCGAGAATCTACAACACTTTCTGTATCACTGTATCCATGAATAAGTTTTCAGATATGATACACTACCAGTTAATGAAGAAGCAGAGCCACTCAATATGGTGAAGCAAAAGCAATCATTCCACATCCATCATGTAGGAAAAATGGAAAATACTATGAGAAATCAACAATATAAAGAGTTCACGACCAGAAAAAAATTGTTTAATGACACAACATACAGAATAGAGAATACTGAAGAGGATGATAGTCATAGATACAAATAAAATCTGATAATGGCATGATTACAAAATATCTTTAAGAATTGTAAGTTAAACTTATCATATCATTACCATATGTTTTGTGCAAGCCCATATTCAAATCATAGGCCCAATATAGAGTAATGTCGTTACAGCCATAAGATGGGCAGTGTTAAAAGGCTCTCCACACTGGCATATGCTTTCATCCATTTCAAATGAACAAAGCGTTGCTCATTCTATGAACTAACTTGTCATGCCAAAACAATACGAGGTTTATGATTATAAACCTAAGTGGTCACATTTAATTTAATTTTCGAAGAATAACAAAAGAAGAAAAGGCTTTCGCTGAACAGCTAAAGAAATTCATCACATATTCAGAATTTCTGATTGTTGAACACTCATTGCAGCTGTATGCAGAGAATAATGCCTATTGATTGCAAATTATCTAGTTCACTCACTCTCGGACATTTCTGGCACCACACAATTATCTGTGCAAAATAAGTACTTTTTTGTTGATTGGCAACCAATGCTTCTAAGCCAAAAAAATGGAGAAAGGAAGCTTCATAAAACAATGTACCGATTGACCATGCAATCAAGTAAAGCTTATTTTTCCACCCCCTTCAATATTCAGGATAATTGACAGTACATGGTGCTCGCATTACAAACATAATATCAAAGAATTCAAATTCCAATTGAAGTCAGCTGCATCCAGGTCAACGGAAATATGGATGTGTATCTTTATTAATGGTCCACAAGAATATTGAAGGAGGATGGTTCACATCAATATCAATTTTCAACCACAAAATTTGACTTAGGCCTTTTAACCCAAGCACAGAAAAACTATAGGAACTCGACAGAAATAACACAATCAACCAGAATAGACAAAAGAAGACAATTGGCAGAAAAAGGAAAAGGCCAAAGTAGAGTTTCACCTCATCTTAAGAAGAGCGACTTTGTCCCCAACAAGAGAGAGATAACTTGAGAGTTCAATCAAAATAGCTTCAGATAACAGAGGAGATGCAACAAGAATCTTCTTCGTAGTGCCATGGGCTGCTTTTCGTATTTCCCAATTAGGATGACACAGCAAAAACAATATGAACTGCACATAATAGAAAAATAATTAATAACAATAATATCACTGCAACAGAGAACTTAGCAACATGATCCTAATAACCTGTAGGAATGCTCTGGCAGAAAAGATCTCCAATAACCTGCAGCACAGCAGATAAAGGAAATATTAAGTTTGTGGTGTAGAGTCTTTACAGATATCCCAAGCTTCCAAACTAGATTTTTCTGGAACTTGAATTTTGGGTGCAAATATTCACCATGGAGCATGACGTCCCATTACCAATTAATAAGGAACAAAGCACAAGCGTCATCTTTTTCCATTGGTACTCAAATCAACATTGTTACATGAACTACCTATGAAATAGTGCCATATATGGAAATTCGAGGGGGAAACACAATAGCTGATGTGACAACATACAGGTTTCTTTCCATACCTGACTCCGGAGAGTGGAATTATTAATTTAAATAGAAGGATAAATACCTAAACATCCGCAAAAAAAATGCAGATATGAAAACAGCGAGAGATTATTTATCTGAAAAGTATTTCAGCATGGTCATACAAAACAACTAGAGCATACCGTCGTGGATAATCCACAAGCAAAACCTCAACAAGGTCAACGCAAGCCATTAAGTCCTCCACTGTTAATTTGGATGCCTGCATAAGCAAGATGAGATATAGCTCAGAGCTTCTAAAACAGTTCATAATTGTTCGAGGCTAAGGAAGTTCCATCAAATAGGTGCAAGCATACTGTTTCCAGAAATAATAATGCTACTTCGTAAGTTCTTCAAAAATATGTACACATTCCATCAAAGCATTTTTAGTTTTTCTAATAAAAACCTACAATAATGAAATCTGTGATCATTGCTATGAGGATTACTACTTAAACAGAAAGATGCAGTGATAAAGCCATTTACTGCCCAAATTTCATGGCAAAAGAAATGACAAACTGTCATAAGACAATAAATAACTGACCAGAGAAATTGGAATAATAGAAGGTTCATTCTGCAATATCAACGGCCAAATCTTCTCCTTGGACACCATTTCATCTAAAAAAATTAAAGATATAAGAAAAACAAGTACTGGAAATTAATAAGATGTCAGTAAACAAGATTAAACAGAGCCAAGATGGTCAGTTCACAAGGTTAATTAAGCAGATCGAGACGAGCACCTGCTTTAACATCATCAGCAGCAATTTTCACCAAACAAAGTAGTGCAAAAATGCCATCCAATCTCTGAGCAACTTTGGTAAAACCGGTTTTGACTAGTTGGAGAAGAGACGGCAACAACGATGACATCTAGAGAACACAGCATTAAGTAAAGCTAACAACCAGTAATATCCAAGAAATAGCCAACATGAGTAACATAGTTTTGAAAATATATATGACCTCACCCGTACAACTGCTTCAGTATTTTTTATTATCAGTCGCAGACAACGAAGATGGGCCCTTCTCAGTGTTTCCTTCTCTTTAAGCCCAGAAACAATAAAGGTTACTAAATCAGAGGAAATAGCATCTGCCGATTTTACAGCCCAAGATGCTAAACAAGACAAAACTGCAAGCTTGACCTCTTCATTTCCTGCAAACCAACACGCTTTCATTTAAGAAAGGTAACAGAATCCTACCTATCCTCAACGATGATAGCATAAGAAGACAAGCATATCAAAGTCAAGCAGATCCAACTAAACTATCTGTAAAGAAAAGCTAGTTTGCACATGTATATGTGTAGCTACACATAGAAAAAGGATTTCACATGACCATTGACATACCATCGTCTTTGTAACAAGACAACAGAAATCCGCACACAGTTGGCGACAAGATATTGAAATATTTTCCTTCGGGTGCATCAGAAACTTCTCTTAGCGCATTAATCATACCAACTCTCTGATATGGAAATGTAAGTCTGCCTTCTGAACCTGTTTGCCGTAAATCTATTAGAAAAGATAACCAACTATATAGTAATTAACTGATTGCAAATTGGAGAAGCAACTACAATCACTCCAGCTAATAGCTAATGCTACAATAGGAACTTCAATATCAAAACACATCATGAATAGGGTACAGTTTGGTGATAATAATAAAATTTGTCACTGGTAAACATTACATTGTGATAAAGTAGTCATAAAATCTATAATTTTGCAAAAACACCTACCTCCAATAACAGATTTGATGGCAGTAAACATTGCTTCCACAGTGTCAGGGCTGCTAGACTTTTGACTCAAGCACCTAACTATGGCTAAAGCAACAAGTCTTCTTCCTTCATCTGCGTGCCTAGCTTGTGCTAGTACCACTGAGAGAATTTCAATGGCATATTTACTTAAATCAAGATTCACATATTTCAAAAGAACTCCAATTGATTCAAGGACAAGCTCGGGATTTCGTTTCAACATCTTGACAGAAGACGGGAGTATAGTGTTTCTAAAATCTTCATGGGACAGACGGGTAAATAATGGAAGAAAAGCTTGACTGAGGTCATTTGTGGGCTTCTCCTTTGCATTTAGAACAGTTCTAACATATACTTCAAGAAGTATATCCTGTAGAACCAACGGAAAACCATAAGCACAGATGAAACCACAAAAATACCAACAATATTCTTTACCAACAAGGGTGTGAAGATGGGAAAGCGAATCCACCTTCCATGTCTCAAATAAAGCAGGCTTCGAATCCAAATAATCAAGCATCATATATGTCAACTCTGGACTATCTTTGCATGGGATCCTCCCATCCTTTAGTTCCTCCAGGTATGTTTTGTATATATCTGGTGACTGAAACAGACATGCACTTTCTCATCAAGAAAATAAGTTAACCATAAAAGGGGAAAAACAAAAAGAAGGAAGCAAAAACCATACAGAGAAAATAAAGATGAGACCTTAGTGAACAAAGTAAAAAAGGTTGTTCTACATGCCCTTCTGACCCGGTAAGCTCCTTGAATGACAACATGAAGTAGTGATGCCTGTGCTTGGAGTACTTTAGAAAATGCATTCTTTGACAACAAGGCAAACTGACTGTATATTAGAAGGAAGCAAGACCACTTTAGAAGCCTGTACCCCCCTGTCAGTGATTGGAACTTTGAATGCCTTTCCATGGTTTGTACAAGGGATGCAGCAAAACTTTTCATAAATATCGTTTCACTTAACGCTTTGATTATAACGTCGTCCACGGCCTTCCTTGATCCGCGATCATCATAGATATACAGAGTTTGGAATATTAAGTCAACCAATTGTGACGCAAACTCAGCAGACATCCCCGGAGGATCTAAAAAATTACATGTCAGAGAATCAATGTTGATATACAAAAAGTAGTACAGAGAGAAACTCCTACCTAGAAATACTGAGAAGTGATTCGAGCCCTTTTGCAAACAGTTTAAATTTACAGTTGTAAATTAAATTGGGAAGTTGCCACACTGTCCATATAGGGAAGCTACGAAACTTCACAGAACACAAACAAAAAATAAAAGCATGCAAAGCTCCAGCAAAAATGGCTGTTTCACGTTTTATGCAGCTTTCATCATCACATTCCAAATTTTCCAATCAAGGACTGGTTGGAATGAGTCGATAACGTCCCAAGAACCTCAACGTCAATAGTAACTTCATCAGAATGAGATCAAATACAAAATCAATAAAACACAAAGTATGTTATCCAATTATGGCTGGTGAAATCCTTAGTCTATATAATGATATAGGATGGCCAGTACAAGATGTGATTACCTAGCAATCCAACAGCTATGTACCTCAATCTACTTAACTACTCCTATGAATTCGTCATATCTTGAGAAACTGTAATAAACAAACTTCAAAGACTAAAAACAAACTCTTTCTATCTCTAGCACCAAAATTGGAAGTAAGATTGTCTTATTCTGATATAGATTTTTTACATTTATAAACTTCCTATCTGGTTATTTGACATTTCCTGAACCATATGAACACTGACTCTAGAGATTCCGACCGCAAGTGCAACATATTGAAGAGTACCAATGTGCTCAGTCCTGCTTGAAACTCAACAATTCGGCAATGGGGACTTCACCAGATAGAGCTTACTAGGAATCCATATATGATCAAGCTTGATCTGAGGGTGTAGACAAATTTGAAAAGGATGAGAGAGAGGGAGGGGAAAAAAGAAGGGTGGCCAGGCTTTTGCTATACCTAGGCTAGAATGGGTGAAATCTGTAATATGGATGTATTCGTAATATGTTAAAATTTTACACAATATGGCCAAAAAAAAATATAAACCTCATAAACAAGGTGTAAAGAGAAACAAGAGAAGCTGTTTTAGCGATGATAGATTGCTTGACCATTATTTCAGCTCCTTTCTGCAAATGCAAATGAGTTGACTTTTGGCTACAAAAAAGATGAATTTGTGAGTGCTATCAAATAGGATGAAAGGTGATGATCGTTGATTTTATGGTTCCTTGAGTATACCGATTCTACATGATTGAGTAAACATTGGGATAGAGTGAATAGTGTATTTGTAATAAAATTGTCCATTTGATAAATGGTGTGATTTTCATTTGGTTTAATTACAGACCCGAGTGATGATTTGGAAGTAAGAATTAGAGCATTGTACGGGCAAGCAGTGGTATGTCACAGAACAGAATACACACATGTGCTTTTACCATGTTAACAATAGAAAAAGAAAAATGAAGTCCGTTTTCTCTGTGTTCTCTTCAGCTCAACCTCATACAAGTTTCAGAGCAAGTCTAAGCTTCAAAACAAAAGAGATCAAAAGATATGAAAAAGATGGCCTCTACTAAGCCAAGCCAAGTGATGCCAGCAGCGAGCTCAGCTTGCTTAGCTCGACCGCAAACCCTGAATATTATCGTTGATCACAGGTGTAAAATGGGACATCCTATCATGCCAATACTATCACTTAGACAGTAGGAATTACACCATTTCAAACAAAAAAAAATATATGTAAACAAGGCATAGTAAAGCGAGGATTCCTGCAACTGTGCCTTACGGAAATATAAAACTATTGCATCATAGGTACTTCTATTCCGAAGGAATTACTATGTCCAGGGACAGAGATACTGACATTTACTTATATTTCCAGCAGAGCATTTTCCTTTATGGACATCACAGGCAGAGTCACAGTCTGAGTTTCAAATGGATACTACCGGATTGTGCTTCATCATGTATGAGCAGATATAAATGGATAGGCATAAATGGAACGAGCTTTTTAAACCAGTGATCAACTGTATAACATTCACTTTCATCGAAATTATTAATTCCAACAACTGTAACATGATCAGGTTGCTAAAATTTAGACACAATGTCGTGTATGTGTGTTATTGCATGCCGTTTATATTGCCAATATACCGGAGATTGTACCTAAGCTGATGAGTATGGATGGAATCTGGTGGCGGAAAATCTGAGAGCGACGTCTGGTTGACGGCGTAGAGACTGAGGGAGCAACAGCCATCAGCGACTCCATTGGATTGGCACCGTTGGACGCCATTGGAGTTAGATGAGATCAGCTGATGGGTTCTAACTTAGGGTTTAGGAGTCGCAAGCTGGAGTGGACAAAAGTGTAGTGAAAGTGAAAATTTGTATATATAGATAAAATTCCATTTTCCTCTCTTACATTTAATTCTTTCGTCCTCTGTGCAATTTGTGATTGGGTTTTTTTTTTTTTAAAAGATCNTCGTGTTGTGAAGTTTTCCTTAATAATGTAATATCAACAGTGACCTTATGTGAACTAGTGCGTACCCCGTGCATCGCACAGGTAAATAATATTAAATAACAATTATAAATAGGTTTCGATTCGAGTCACATAAGTGAGGAACTACTATTGATGCCTTTTTAAAAGAAAATTATGATGTCACGTGTGAAAATTTGAGTACGCAAGTTTCAAAAATTATTATTATAATTATAATTATTATTATTATTATTACATTGAGTAATCCGTGCTATGCACGACTGTAATTATTTATGGAATTTATATATTTATTTATTTTTATATAGCGAAGCCTGTCTATTTCTTTTTTAAAAAAAAAGTCTGAAGCCCAATTATGCTCCACAATATAATATACTCAACTAAATTGGTCGGGTCAAACTTAACGGGCCAATAACATATTATTGAATGGACCCAAATAAAGCCCAACCATGAAAGCAGACCGAACCATTAAGTGCGACCCAACATCTCAACCCGTTATGGCTTAAAGGAATGGATCAGACGGTTTGAATTAGTCAACCGATATCTAACGGTCAAAAATCAAAGATGTCATCTAAAAAAGTTAAAAATATCTAAACTATTAAGATTATGTCATTTCTTCTCCTCCTCTCACCTTCTCTATACTCTCTCTTATATCATTTCTACAAACTTGATAAAATATTCTTTCAAATTTTCACAAAAATGCTCTATTTTTTAAACAATCAATCACATCTATTGCGAGTCGATTTCTTATGTTAGATAAATCGATATTATATCTTGTCTTTATGTTTAGAAAGATGCCTCTATTATTTTATTTCTTTTTATTGTTATATTTTTTTGTGTGTTCTAAGATTTTATGTTTGTTTTTTGGTCGAAATCGATGAAAGACTGACTCTGATATTACTATTTCGACCATTTCAAAAGCTTTTTCTTTTTAATATCGAGACTTATGTAATTTGTTGTTCAATTATTTTGATTCATATTGCTTTTTTTAGTAGATTTTAGAAATTTCGTAAGTTTAATGGACGGATCTGAAAGAATTTTTCGATTTTCGGTCAAAATCCGAATTTATTCTATCGAAAAAAATGAATAACGGAAATGAAGTCTCATTTTTTGTTTGAATCTCTATTGTTTTAAAAAATGTTACAAATCTTAGTCGGTTATATAAATTTTGACTGTATTTTGAAATTTAATTTGAAATAAGGGTCTTAATCTGTAAAAATGTGTTCAAATCTTTTGTGAATGAACAAATTCCACATTTTAAGGGCAACATTTAATGTTGCCCGATTTTTTTGTAAGAAAATAAAAAAAAAAAGTTGCCAAAAGTGGCAAGTAATTAATGCAGATAGAATTTTGACCAAAATTTGACTTACTATTTTTGAAAAATGTTAATTCTTATTATATATATATATAAATATAAATATTAATATGGTTGGATGATAATCGATTGACCCAAAATGTTTACTGGTAGGATTTACCATGGGATATTTTACGTGTTTACTGCACTTTTTAAATTTTTTCACAAAAATACAAAGTTAAAACAGTAAAATATATACAACATTCATAAATTAGTCATAAACCAAAAGATAATGCAATTTGAAAATCAGTGACAAAAATAAACCATTCACAAACTGCAAAAGTTAGTATATTTGAAATTAAAATAACAATTTCATAAACGTAAAAATAATGGCCTTGTTTGGCGATTAGCGGATAGCGAATTATATTAGCTGATTTGACCAGCGGATTGCATTAGCGGTTTTTAAATAAGTGTTTGGTAAATAGTTGAAAGCTTATAGTTGTTTGACATTGCAAGATGGCCAATAAGGATATTTTATTATGTAGGGTGTATTATTTTAATAATAATATATTAAAACATTTAATATTCTTTAGTTGGTAATTTATAAATATATATATATATTTTTTTTAAATTTACTAACACTTGATGAAGAAGGTATGAATTTTACATTTTTCAAAATAAATTAATCATATGAATGACATATTATTATTTTAAACCAATGTAGATTGTAAAATAAATAAGACAATTAAAAAGTTCCAAGTAAATGATTTTTTGTGAATCCTCTATCTTTGGGCCCAAAAAGCTTATCAAATAAGCTATTTACCAAACAAGCTCAATAGCGGATTTGACGGGTCAAAACTCTCAATTAAGTCCAATCCGCTAATTTATCTTCAATCCGTTGTGTACCAAACGGGGCCAAAATTTCTCCATATATATTAATGCAGAATGTCTCGATCATACGTGTCGGTTTACTGTGCTTCATAATCTATTTGCCGAATTCCGATGCTTCGTAATCCTATATTTTTTATTTGGAGTAATACAAGTAGATGTGAACTTATATTCATGCCTATTAATTAAGACATTGAAAATTATAAACCACTTTACCAACTTAAATTGCAAATATATTTAAAAGTTAATAACTTATGTATCTTTTATCAGATA
>BKCP01009626.1:1031869-1065811 GCA_008636005.1 Striga asiatica
TTTTGGTTCATTCAAATTTTTAGTTGTTTATAAATATAATTAAATGTGGAAAAACAGGTATAAGGTTTCGTACAACCGGATGCGTTGTAGTTGTCAGAAGTGGCAGACACACAGGAAACCATGCTCTCATGCTATAGCTGTGTGTCGTCAAATAAAAGGTCAACCAAGAACCTTGTACGATCCCCACTTTTGGACGGAGAATTGGGTGGCTCAATTTTCTAATTGGAGTTTTGCTCCGATTGGTGATCCGGACACATGGCCGATGGTCGGATGGACCTTACTACCACATTGGGAGAGGATTATCACGAAGGCTGGACCCGGTCGCGCGCAAACGAAGCGTCATCGCATGCAAATGGATCGTCGGGCACGTCGCCGGGCTGATAGAGGACAGTGTAGTAGAGGGCGAGGGCCCTTATCTTCTGGTGCCTTGGGTCCTTCGTCTACCCCGACCAGCGGGCGAATGGCGTCCCACTTTACTGGCTGGACCTGCTGCAGGACATAGATGCTGTTAAGGGGTACAGCTGGGGTTCAACGCTCTTGGCCGGAGTGTATAGAGCGTTGTCAACAACGTACAAGGCCAAGGAGAAGTGGCTGAAGCATTGCGTTCAATTGATCCAGGTAAATTTATTTAATTGTTATTTGAAATTTAATATTTTATTTTTTCTTACTTCGACTAATACCTAATACCAAAATTAATATCCATTTGTGTAGGTTTGGGCATGGGAGCGTATCCCTCGTATTCACCCAATAGTGAAGGCCAGTGTGTTTGATAATGTGCCTGGTTGTCCATTGGGAGCGAGGTAACCTTTATTTTTATTTAATCCGTACATTATTTTCATTATCAAATTTTGTGATTACAATTTTGTTTTTTCTCTGATTTTTTTAAGGTGGGTGGGACCGAAAAAGAGGTCCAACATAGCCATGACATTGCCCGCCTACCGGGATCAGTTGACAGGGCGGGGAGAGTATGATGTAATATTCTTAATTCCTATTACTTGATTTATCTTTCTTTTTTTGTTTCTAATTTTGTAATAACTTAATTACTAATTCAATTGTTATTTTTTTACAGTTCGAATGGCTGCCCTATCGACAACACCTGGAGAATGATACTCTCCCGGAGGCGTGCTCAAGAGATCGACAATTATGGACGTACCGGGGGTGGATTTTCAGTTGGAACTTCCGGGAGGTACACCTGCCTGACAGGGTCCTCCGTCAATTTGGATGTCGCCAGTCCATCCCCTATGATCCGATCATTCTGGATGAGCGCGACTGGGACACACACCACAAGGGTCAGGGGATGACCGGGAGGGCGTTTTATGATTGAGCTGCATTCCATGTGCCGTTTCTGAGGTCGTGGACAGAAGAAATAGAAAAACATCTCCTCCCAGTTGCCCCCGTGCACGACTATCCACAGCCGGAGCAGGGTTACCTTGAATGGTTTCACAGCAGGACTGTGAGATTCATCAATAACCCTGCCAATTACCCGGTGTTCCAGCAGGCGGGCGGGTATCAGCCACTTGCTGAGCGGTTAGGCTGTCAGGTCAGTGTTCATTATTTGTGTTTATTATTATTATTATTATTATTATTATTATTATTATTATTATTATTATTATTATTATTATTCTTTTTTTTTCTTTTTTTTTTTTTTGCGTTTCGTATTAATTATTATGAATTTTATTTACAAACTTCTGCACTACAAGGGGTTTATGGCGCATTATCCGACATTCAACCATTAATGCCTCAAATCCCTCCAGAAGCGCAGACCGGCTTCCAACAGTCGTACAATTTTGCCTACTCTTCTATGACTGTTGGGGGCCAAGGTGTTCCACATGGGGGGCCGTCTAGTCAAGTTTTCTCCCAGGACGAATACCTTCCCCCCATGAGGACACAGTCACACACGGCCAGGCATCAACCCGCCCCCAACATTGGTGGGGGTAGAAGAGCTCGGGCCCGTCCCCGCGCTCAGCCGTCCGCCCAGCACCTCCAACCTGAGCAGCTCGAGCCTCAACAAGGTGAGATTTTTAAATTAGCATTTTTTTGTTTTATAGTTCAATTTATAATTTCTTTTTTCAATTGAATTACTCAGATGAAGAAGAGGAGGATGAGCAGGTTTTTCAAACTGACACGCTTCTCACACCTGGACCTTCGTCTTCTACACACGTGGTATATACTCGGAGGAGGGGGTCCAGACCGCGCAAACCTACACAACCATTCACTCCTTCATAGTTAGTTGCGTTGAATTTGTTGATTTTGTGTTTATTTTGAATTGTTGGATTATATGTATAAACCGAATTATATCGTTTTGTATATATTGTTTGTTCGGCAAATTATTGTGTTTCATTTGTTTGTTCGGCAAATTATGGTATGATGGATTTGGTTGTGAGCAGGTATATTTTTTTGTTGTGAACAGGTGTATTTTTTGGTTGTAAACAGGTGCATTTGATAGTGAACAGGATTTTGTGTAAAAACGTAATTGATTAATAGGTTATATATTTTTAATACAAAAAACGTATTTCTTAAATACGTTTTCTATTTTATTCTTTTTAATACAAAAACGAATTTCGTAAATACGTTTTCTGTTGACATTAAAATTAGGGCAAATAAAATTAATTTGGGGCAAATATACACAGAAAAACGTATTTAACAAATACGTTTTTTGTTCAAAATTTTTTCTTCCAAATTAAATTATTTTCACGAAATGAAAAAATTGATTTTATTTATAAAACGTATTTCTTAAATACGTTTTATAATTAAAAAAATAATATTAAATTAATTTTAATATAAAAACGTATTTCTTTAAAACGTTTTGTAATTTTTAAATATAAGACGTATTTAGGAAATACGTTTTTCTACAGTTTAATTATGTTAATTACGTTATTTAACTTTCGTAATATTTGTTTATTAAGAACGTATTCACTTAATACGTTGTATAATGAAAATCGTATTTAGCAAATACGGTTTACAATGGAAAACGTATTTAATGAATACGGACTTTCTATTTTGGTCGACTTGATTTTTTTTTCTTTCTTTTTTGTCCACTTCATTTTTTGTTTTTTTTTAAGTAAATAAATCACTAATGTTGTACTAATAAGACGTAAAAGTAAATGGCATAATGTTCTCTTGATTTTCTACATAACAATCATTCTCGCATGAAGGTTCATACTAGGCTACTAGCTACTCATTTTTATAACTTTTACGTTTTCAACATTTTCCGAACAGACACATCAGCTTAAATAAAATATTCTCAGAACATGAAATAAAAATCTCAGCTATAAGTTTTGTATCAGTCAGCTAAATTTTCAGCTTGAATTATATCAGACAAACCCCATTGGTTTCTAAAATTCTTACAAAGATTCGACATTTCCATGCAATAAAATTGTTTGATGAATCTTTTTCAGAGGGCGAGCCTAAATCCAATTTGAAGCAATCCAACACACTCTCAGCTAATCATCATTAGTCCAAGGCAGTGTCCCAAGAGCTAGCAAATAACAATCTTCTACGAGACTGCAGGGTCAAAAATAGTTACACTCTGCACAAAAACCACAACATTCTTTCTGGAAAAACTACAGAGATGCACCGTTAGAAGGAATATCATTTGCCTGTCTTGCAGTTATGACCCTGTCAATGGTTTCATCAGAGACCTTGATTCCACTCGTCTCCAAATCTGCCACAATTGCAATTGACGCATCGAGTTCCCCGAGATCAAGGCATAGGCTGATGATCTCGTCGTACAATGGACTGCAATAGGCACAAAATTAACAATACAAAATATATCCGCTCAAAACGGGTTTTTTTTTTGTTAACCAGAGTTAATTTTGAAAGAAAAGTGGTATGATTAGTTGTTAGTGGGATTTTAAGTTTGTATTAAAATACTAAAGTAAGAGAGATGATGTAAAGTGATGGTTAGTTAAAATTATGTAAGTGGATGAATAGTGAATTAAAGTTGATATGGTGTGTAAAAATGATTGGTTATTATTTAATTATATTGATAATATTGAGGATAGTGAGGTCGAGTTAAAGTTGAGTTAGATTTCGAGTATGAATTAATTGAGATTGAGATTTTTCTTTTACAAACATAGACTTAGAATCTGACGATGAGATCTGGAGATGAAGTACTGCCTCAATTGCAAAGCAAATATAAGCAAATATTAAGCCAAAGGTCAATGAGATTGCCAAGTAACACGATGCACACTAATGTCATCTGTCTTATAAGATGATTGGGAGCTTAATAGCTCGCCAGAAATGACTGATAATATTAAACAACAACAACAACATACCCAGTATATTCCCAACAGGTTGGGGTCTGGGGGGTCAGTTGTACGCAGACCTTACCCTTGTAATTATACAAGGAGGCTGTTTCCGTAGCGACCCAAGGTGAATTGCGCCGTTTGATATATTTTTTTTTTCTAGAAACTTCGCTAATAGAAGAAGTACTAGAATTTAATTGAGCCATTTTGATCTAGTCCATTATTAGCACTATGCCAGGAGAATTGTCAACAATGACTCTTCCAGCTCCATTTGCAATGGACAACACTGATAATATTAAAATGGAAAAGATTTTACTAACTTAAATAAGTTGTTTTCATTATTGACAAATTGCAGGCTCTATTATGTAGTTGAAGTCATTTCTAAGGTTTTGGTTAGAAGTGTTTTGCAACACTTTGTGTGTTATCTGAAAATTTAAAATTATAACTGCGATCTTCTATAATTAGGCGTTTACCTGCCGAAAACATATCCAAGTCTATGTGTAGTGTGCAAAATCTGGAGGAAGGCTGAGGGCATAGGAGCTCGTATAGCAGCTCTAAGTACCATGGCACAATCCCCAATAGTTGGTGTTCCACCCAAGTCGATTACCTGAAATATTATCACTCAGCAATAATTTCATATGAAACAGAAAGAGAGATCTTCATGTCGATATTTTAAGAGGGTAAAAAGCGGCATCATTTGGATGAATAAATCTGTCTTTCAGGAAGAATTCATCAACTTCATGTGAATAGAATGATCTAGTGTGAAACAAAACTATCAAATAAGGAGAGCACAAAAGTGAAAATTTTGATGAGAAAACTCACACATTTCGGAAAATTTCAGAAACCTGGTGAGACACTGTATTAGCTGTGATAAACAGTGCTCACACCAAATATCAAACTTTACTTGTCCCAACTAACAGAAATCCACAGAACATATAAACTTTACACAATTAAACAAGCCGATTAGAAGAAAAAGGCCTTTATCTGAAAAGAAAAAGGAAAAATGAATACCAAAGTTGAAAGAAATATATATATTCTTTACCTTTGTCATTACTTTAACAGCCAATTCAACTTCCCACTCTTGTGACCATCTTCTAGGAGCTTTGTTCTTGAAATCCTTCTCCCATGTCCAGCCCCAAGCATCAGCTATTGTATACATGTCTGACACATCAAATATTTTCCTCTTTCTCAATTCCTTGAATGCTTCATGAATATCCTCGGGGAACCAATCTTCATCATCGTCATTCTGCATATTTATTAATGATATATCTTAGAACGGAAAAATTCAAGAAGTTATAATGCATATTAAGAAATATTGACATCCCAAATTGGAAATATTCAAGCGGGCATGAAAAAAGCACAGAAGGCCAAATTCTCTAGTGAAAACCGAGGTTGCGGAACCAGCTATCATTCTTGATATTCCTCCATTACATATTTCTTCCTTTTCAATACTCATTCAGAAAATTCTTAAAAATCTAGCGTCAGATGTCCAAAAAAAAAAATGTTACTAATTCACAAAGTCTAGATTCAGCAGCTTATAGATCAAGTTACTGTTATAAAGATGTGATTTGGATCATATTATCTATGCAGTGTGATAATGTCACTTAAAAAATGTGAAATTACTTTAGCTAAATTTGGTAGCATATATTTTCGTGTTTAGGGTTTTTCGGGGAAGTGCATCGGGATAATAATATTCATAATTGTCATGCATTAGCATGAGTTGAAAAAAATCATATAATTTGGACGAGAAGGATTATAATGAAAAAAGTTTGAGACACACACGCATGCATAGCCTCTGTTTTCCAGTAGAGTACGCTTACAACAAGTCAGTAAACCATAGACCAAAAGAAGAACAGTAAAATAAAAGGACTTACTAAAAATAGAAGCAGTCAGTGACTCGAATGGCAGAGAAAAAGGTGTAAATGGCACCACAGTGATGAAACTTGGTGTTTTCCCACAGCAAAACAAGCAGAAATTTAAAACAGAGATGTTCTAGTATTCAATGCAGGGAAAATAGATTTTTAAAGAGGGAAACTATTTTCTGGATGAAGAAAATAATTCCATATGATGCGATAAGTTTGTCGACAAATAACCTTGTGCTGCTATGAAACAGCCATCGCAATGAAAGAACTTAGATTATATTCAAACAAAGGATTCAGGTAGCAATCTCTCTGCTCATTTTTCCTTCTGACCCTATAGCATATGGTTTCTTTTTTGAATAACAAGGAACAAAATAGCAGATAACCAGAAGTTACAAAAAGATTGTTTGACATGCTGATGTGGGAAAAAGTATGAATTTAGATTATTTAACTAACCGAAGAAGGGCATACATGAGAGAACATTGAACTTTCAAAGGCATTGAACAGCAATAGAAGGCGTGTGAATGCGTGTGTTACTGCCAGTTTGTTTACTTACAGAGAATTGGTTACTTGTGTACTTCTAGGTTTGATATACCTAGAAACATGCACAAAATGATTTCATGTTATACCTCCATGGATGCCCGAGAAAATTTTTTCTTTGATTTCCTTGCTGAACGACTCCTCTGATCAGAATCGTTCAACAACTGCACTCCAATCATTTGAAGAGGTTTGTCAGCTTCAACTTCCTTATCATTAACTTGGGGGCCCACTTGGATTTCAGTTTGTTCGACTTCCTCTTGTTCATCGACCGCATCATCTTCAGTCTCTTTGACTACATCATCACCCTCATCAGCATCGTCGGTGATGTCAGTAATGCCATCATCTTTGACTTCTAACAGCTTGCTGTGATTTTCATTCAGGTCCTCTCCAAGAAAACGACGTCTCCAGAACTCTGTGTTACCTTCTTGCAACTTAATTCGTGAAATTAGTTCATCTAACTCTTCATCAACCTGTACACAACAATTTTTCTTTGATATGATACAAAGTTCAATTTTTTAACATAATTAATTAAGCTGAGAGCACTTGGTTGTATAAAGAGGGTTGAGAATATGACTGTCCGAGCATACAATTGCAGGAAGCATGCACTGGACAAAGCACAAGTTTTGACAAGACAAAGCAATAAATGAATATCAAATTCACCTCCTCTTCTTCCTCTTCCACAGGGGGAATCCAAAGGGGTCGACCTCTAGAACGGTTTATTCTCCTAGCTTTCTGTACGCGCTGGTAAAGAACACTTCTGGTGCCATCAGTTGGCAAACCTTGAGCTTCCAGCTCCTCCCTTAGCTCCGATACAACCATTTTACTAGCAGCTTTTGGTTTTAAGGAGTTTCGTTTCGGACCTTTAATGATTTTCTTCAATCTCTCCTCAACTCTGATGTAGTCGGACTCCGAGACATTCCCCAACACAGAAGGCCCTTCATTCCGTAATGTTCTCAAGAGTTTCCGGTGATGTATTTTCCATTCTTCAAGACAACGTTGTTTGAAAGAGGTTTCCATAGGATTGGAATATATAAAACCTTCAACATCAGGATCTAATGGAGTTTTTCCTCTACGTGGAACCCATCTCTTGCGATCACCTGTAAGCCCACCTTCTGCAATGTACCTGTTTTCTCCATAAAGTCAATCACAGTTCTAAAAGTAGTTAAAGCTGAATCATAATACTTCAATTACACTACTTAGTCAGATGTCCTCATCTAGGTATACAGGAAGGTAAACAATCCCAGAGTAAAGAATGTGCAGTCAGAAAAACAGAACTCCTAATAGTTAGTTAATAGCAACAAAACATTACTTATCTATTATTCTCAATTTTGCACAAGAGTAAATAGTGAATCTCCCATATGGTTAAACAAATAAATCAAATTTTCATTAATGACAAGTTTGAAACAGTCATTTTCTTTACATCCACCCAAGGATTTATAATCCATAAAAGACTTAAACTACGTGCTCAGACAACTATTGCCGTGTTCGGCTGTTCCTCTCTTTTCTCCCTACAACTCTTTTTTTGCTTGATATGTGGACCTCCCTTTTCATAGAAGTGCTGTAGCAATAGTACATAACTGATGATGATAATAATTGATCAGAAAGAGTTTAAGGCAAATCAATAGAATCAATTTACAATTCCCATCTCAATTAAGTTTAGCAATTCAAATTTATCATGCCTGATGGGTAACTTCATTAGCACCCACGCTGGAACAGAGCAATGGGAATCAAATAATATGTTGATGGAATTTCTTATGGCAGCCATCAATTTCTCTACTTCAGAATCAATTCAAGTGGTGATACACAAACTCATGAAGTCACCTATATGGCATAGCAAACGACTAAGTAATTGGAACTACATATAAATTATGATGCTTTTATACTTGAAAAGAAAGAAACCTGGCAATGTAATCAATGTCATGCCCAATTTCAGCTTCTTCCTGCAAAGGTTCAATCCACGAGCTAACTAGTGTCCGATACTTCCTGCTCAATATCATGGCTCTGGGAGGGATTTGTTGGTTATCTTTCGCCATAGTTTCAAGAGCTTCTAGTAACTCAACAATTCTTCCTGATTCCAAATGTAATTTAGAAGTTAGAAAAGGTTTATTGATGACCATTCAAAATATGATTGGAAGCATCACAAAACAGGATATGCCAGATTACTTTTTGTTGAAGTTGAAGTTCAAGATGATCATTCCCTGTCCTTTTTCATAATTCTGTTATGTTTGTTAGCCTTTTATGATTTTCCTTTTTCTTTATTTCTTGAAGACACACTTTTGCTCGAAGCGTTTTTGCTTTGTTTTGCTGCAGTCAATACGGCGTCGTATGCACTTAACAATACGACGCCGTTTTATTCTGCATATACGTTGCGGGCAAACTTGTACATATAGGGCCCATCTACATATGGAACTACTAATTTTTCCAGCTTAGAAATATACAATAAAATGGAGGTTTTCCTCCCCAAAATCAACATCAGCAACTGTAGCGGACCTATTACTGCTGGATAATGCTCACCAACGCAGGGATAGTATGTTATCATCTTCCAAATGGTTCACTAAATAATGTTTTCTCCAAGACTTATCTATTGTATTGGTAAGATCCTTACTAAAACATTCTGTCATAAACTATTATAATAGTATGACACTGTTAATCTAACCCAGTTTATTTGTGAACTCAAAATTGAATGGCTAATGATGATCCGATAAAACCGATAAATTACTGACTATAAGTTTCTGAGATATCACCTGTTGACTTATTAGACAATAAACCATATTTATATCTATATCTATATCTATATAATGGACCAATCCTTATTGCCATAATTGGCATGATTTTGGGCGGGAATTTTTCGTCTATATTTGTCATTTAATTAATATTTATTTATTAGCAAATCTTATGCATGAGAAATATAATTAATTTTTATACACTCAATGTCTATTACTCATTAACTACAACTTGGCTTAAATTGAAATTTTGATGGTAGATTTATTAGATATATTTTCAATAAGATCTTATATTAATTTAATAGTAATTTATTGACACAATTCAAAAAATTATTATGGAAATTGATTTGATTAAATATATTATCATCTATGGTTGTAGGTATTAATTTAATTAATTATATTCACTATTCAGATTTACTTAAAATATTTAATAAAATAATCAGAATAACTATGTTTAAATCATACTAACTTAATAAAAAATAATTTAAAATATTAATAAAAGTTTCTGAAATTTAGTCAATTTAATTATAAAATGGTACATCCCCATTAAATATATCATATGCAGTGATAATACTATTGAAAATTTAAATAATATACTAATAAAAATAAAATTTGACTGTCGGGTGCAATTCAGAATTATAAATTTCACCTTAGAAGTATCTATGTACATTAAAAATTTATTCAATTTTTAAAAATATATATTTTTCTTATATATTATTTTATAAATGAAAATAAGTTAATAAAAAAGCAATGTATAATAATTTCAATTATAGCACTTGGTAATTATTGAAATATATAATATATCTAAACATTAGAATAGATACTATGCAACTCATATATAGGTTGAAAAAATGAATTAAAGAAATAAATATAAATAAAAGATGAAAACATAAAAATAAAAGATTTAACCATAAAAAATTTGTGTGTTGCATAAGGGTTAAAATTACTAAAATTAAAATTTATTTATCAATTTTTTTTAACATTTAATGCACTTAATAATTACAGCAGAAGATAAATACTATGAGTTAAACGTTGGTCAATTATCAAGCAATGTGCAAATTATAAGACTATGATAAAGGACAATTTTATAAGTACATACAAGTAATTTGTATGCAAATATCATATGATATTACACATTTATAATATTTTATAAACTCATAAATAATAAAATTTATATATTAAGTAGTCAAAAACTACAAAAAATACATATATATAAAAATAAAAATTAACAATAATAGTAAATAAATAAATGTCGTATTATTACTGAATAGAATTGGAGAATATTTTTTTGCATTATATCTCGTGGATCGCACAGGTATCACTAGTGTTTTATTGACAGCTAACAACAACTTACTAGATATAGTATCACATCACAAACATGGGCCTTCCTACATTTATTTTAGTTTTAATCTCCACCACTCATTTTAGATAATAAAACAAAAATAAATCAAAGCTCTTTTACTTACCTGTCCAGAGGCACCCCACTTTCTTTGCCGTTACATTTACTTTATTTTTAATCTCCTCCACTCATTTTAGATACAAAACAAAAAGAAATCAAAGCTCTTGTACTCCTTCATTGTACTTTGTTAAACACTATTTTTTCTTTAAAAAAAAATCAATACATTCATTAACAACTATAAAGAGACTACCATAACCTTATGAAATTTACAATCATTAATAGAAAAAAAAAATGACTTTAATTATGTATCAATAGAACGGTCCTATTAACTCGCAAGCTTGAAATTAACGAGTCAGTATAATCTTGACCGACACATGAATCACCTGTCCCAGTTGAATTATAACTTACAGGTCTATGTAACATTAGTAAAGTAATACACGCTAATTTTCAGAGGCAGACATGCAAAAGAGAGAACAATTAGAAAGCTGAGAAAGTGGGAGATTAAAACCTTCTCGACACAAAGCACGGAGATATAAGGACAGTGGATCTCCATCCTGCCCCTTATTATATAAAACTACAGTTCCACCTTCATATCTTTGAAGTGCACGAAAATGTCGAATGGCTTCTCTTGTGACGCAATACTTTGTAAAACACTCCACCAACAACCTAAAAGAGAAAAAAGACTTATTTTGCACAAGTTTATGAACAGATGAACATATTCATGAGATGAGAACCACTGTACCAGTGCTTTATATGGGATCTCAATGGCATACAACACAAAACCATCATACATATAAATTTCCGAATAGAATAGGAAAATAAAGAACCCATTTGTTAATCCACTCAATTTTCATTTGTTTACTTAGTGTCCGCACAATAATTTGCGGTTCTCCCAAAATTGCACTTTTGAAGTGGAAAACCCCTTATATATAATTTCCGAATGTGCTGAACTTAAGAGGCAGGCTCGCATGCTTCCGGATCCTATGTGTCAAAATTCTATGCTTCATTATTTAGCTTGGATAAATCCCGCTATATATTAATTCAAAACGTGTTGAGCCCTAAGTGGAAGGCTCGCATGCTTCGGGATCCTATGTGGCAAAGTTACATTCTTCGTTATTAGGTTTGGATAGATTTTAATTTACTTCCAATCCAAAAATAAATATTTGGATTATCCATAAATATATTGATTATTTATGGTCATGTTACATGTATTAAATGCATTTAAATATCATTTCTTATTATAACCATTGAATTGTAAATGTATTTTAAAAATTAATAACTTTTGTATTTTTTATCAATTTTACATATATATAATATATCAAATTAATTATCTCTTGATGAGTTTCGATTTAACATCCATATTGTATAAAATAAATAAATTACATTTATCTATATAACAATAATAAAATTGTTTTTAATATTAATTAAAAAAATAAAATAATTTATCAATTAATATATTTATATTTCAAGTAGTTATATGATATAAGTTATAAAAATTACTATAATATAACACATGTAAGTTGCACAAGTAACAACTGTCATTCTAAAATATATAATAATATCTATTATTTGTAAGAAAATAAATAAAATTTAAAATAATTTTTTTCATTAATTTTAAAATTTAAGAATAATTTTTTAACAAACACTCGTGTAATACACAGGTGTTGTACTAGTTTTAATTTAATTCCAATCAAAAAATAATTAGGTTCGGACTACCATAAATACGTTTATTATTTATGATCATTTTAATGCTTTAATTGTAGTTTAATATCATTTTATATTATAACCATTGAATTGCAAATGTATTTTAAAAATCACTTTTCTATTTCTTATCGGTTTTACATATATAATATATCAAATTAATCAGATTTTGATGAGCTTCGATTTGACATCCATATTGTATGTATAAAATAAATAAATTATATTTATTTTTATAATAATAATAAAATTATTTGTTAATATTAATTAGAAAATAAAATTATTCTCTATTAATATATTTATGTTTAAAGTAGTTATATGTTATAAGTTAGAAAACTTATTATAGTATAACGCATGTAAGTCTCACAAGTAACAAGTGTCATAGTAAAATATATAATAATATATATTTTCTTATAAAAAGTATATAAATTTAAACCTCATTTTTCTCATTAATTTTAAAATTTAAGAAAAAAAAAATTAACAAGCACCCGTGAATTACGGGTGTTGTACTAGTGAGTATATAAGACTGTAAAAAGACTTCTGGAAAGAGACTGTTATCCCAAAATTAGATTAAGAATGACAAAGTAAGGACTGCCGGATCTTAATACTTATAGTGGGAGTAACATAATTAGCTCCTGGGCGAAGGTGAACACATAAAATCTCAATGCTCAATAAACAATAATTACGCCAACATGAAGCTTACTCGTCTAATGAAGTCTAAAAGACCAAAAATGCTTACGCGTAGGTTCTCACATTTGGTTGCAGACGTTTGTAGTCTTCGACCATCATCCCAAGTAACTCAGCTACATCTTGAACCCTATATTGTGACATAGAAATTTGAAATCCTTCGTATTATCAAAAAGAAATAAGAAGGAACTTAATCGTCAATAACTCAATATAAATACTTATAAGATGATCAGGAGCACGACAACGCATTACCACCAACACCAACACCAACACAACCACCATTCAAGAGAGAGAGAGAAAGAGAGAGAGAGAGAGAATGTTTTACCAAAATAACAAATAAATTATATGGAAAATACTAACAACCAAGATTTAATATTAATAATAATAATAATAATAGTAAAAAATAAATAAAGAGCAGAGTAAGATGAGTATTCCTTAACGATATTGAGTCAACCAAAAAGCTGAAATCTATCTATGTAGGACTCCTCTAATTCACAGTTTAACAGCAAGTCTGCATCCTTCTGTAGCCTTGACACTAATTTTGGTACTTAGTTTCAAAAGGTGCTGCTTCTGGTCCCTCTCATATTACAATACAACATGCATTGCGGCATATTTCTGTTTAGACAAGCACCTGTGCTAAACAGAAATTACCAATTTCCAGGGACAAAAATAGATAAAAGTTCAAGATTTTCAAATGTCATTTAAATTTGAAGCTATTGTGCAGAGAAGAAGCCATAAGTGCAGAAAGGTCAACTCTAATATAACCCAACAAGTATAATCTTCTTTTCCTTTTATCCCTCGGAAACAAAGGAATGTAGTCACTAATTACTCTATTTTCTCCAAAAACATGTCATCTCTGTTTTTACAGACATTTATAAACCTAGTAGCATTAGGATGCCGCCACAAGCATGTCAAATGAAGGATATAACTCAAAACTAAACGAGCTAACACTGAATACAAGTCAAATCAACCACGTTTACCTAGGTTGTAAAGGAAAAAAATTGGAAGCAAAAGATATTGATTTAGTATAGAAAGCACACCATGCCAACATCTAAAATGTGCTTGTCCGATGATAGCTTGTCTAAGATGAATGCCTACATCCAGTAACCAGTGGGTCTTGATTTATCAAGTTGAAGAACAAGCTCATCTAGATAACATTTCAACCTTGATTTCAGTGTCCGCTTCCCAACAGATAAATCTAGCATGGAAGATCAATGTATAGGACTGATGTTTTGTATGTCAAGAAAGTTGGTGATATTGGTCAAGGAATACACAAGGAGACTCAGTCTATATGAATATTTACAAGTAATATGCACGAACCACCGCAGGAGTTTTTGATGTTGAACAATCACATCATGAAAAAACAGAACATGCATGTTTTAGCGTAGCACCATAACCATCAGAAGAGAAAGAAATGGGAGTCACACACCTGTCATAGGATTCAGCTCTTGTATATGCTTGTATCACCCAATTATATGTCTCCGTGTCAGGTTTCATATAAGCTAAAACAACAGCGCCATAAGGAAACTATTAATACAATGAATGCAGTGAGCAGGATTCTTTTTCTCAGTAAGATAAAATGATTATTAATAGAAGTGATTAGGTTTAATAAGTCCAACCAACGCAGCCACTGAACAGAGCAGGTCTGTTTCAACTAAGAAGCTAATGTGATACAAAAGAGGATGAGTTCAAGATAACAAGAGCGCAGATATTATCCAAAGGAAAAGGTTTCCAAGAGCATGAAGGGATTGTTATCAAAAGTATTTCCATTTTCTCATTTAATCCATCATAATCTTCTACTCAACTTTAGTTGAACAACGAAGATGCATGATAAAAAAGCAAACACATTAACATAAAAAGGCACTCGAAAAAAAAAGAAAGAAATAAAAAAGCTGCACTAAGCTTATATAGAGAAAAACAAAATGAACGGACCTTCTCCATATTCCATGTTCTCGAATGTGGAAAAGGCAATTTCAGGAATCCCACAAGTAGCCTGTCCATGTTGAGAAAATAATACTTTTTAAGTTTTAACATCATTTCACTAACAGTAAGTGTAACCACATTCCTAATATCATGCCTCTTTGCATCAGTGAACGAAATAAAGCCTAGATAATTGATAAGTTATAGTTCTTTAACCAAGTAAGAGCCTGAGGAATTTCAACAGTGTATCAGACAAAAAAATTCCCAAATAACTTCTCTTTTCAACAGAAAATTATCAAGTGTTCTTTAGTCTTAATTAAGTAGTTTACGACACAACTTTCCAAAACCAGTTAAGGAGTTCCTCTCATCACTCCATAAGATGGGGAAGAGCACCCAAATCCCAAAATAAACATCAAGACGCATCTCATTTACATACTCTGTAACATCAAATTAGATTTTCCTTTGTATAGGCATCTATATTCTATATAATAAGAATAACCATTTACCAAAAATAGTAGCAAAAAAATAAGTAAGAATTTAAGGCAGCCTATAAATAGTAAGTTTTATTATTTTTCTTATTTTTTTCTTTAAAAATCATACAACATTAAATGCGACATTAAATTTCGGGATTTATTTATTTTATTATTTAAAAAATCCGGCTAAGATCTATAGGGGTGTATTCAGTTAGGATTTCTAAGGACTTTTTAAGACTTTAGAAATCCTGGTGTATTCAATTTTAGATTTGTTAAGACTTTTAAAAATCGTGGGGTATTCATTTGGGATTTTAAAAAGTCTTATAAAATCCTGATGTGTTTAATTTATTTGACACTAGGATTTGCTAAGGCTTTTCAAGATTTGGTGAGATTTCTAAACAAAAAAACTTTATACGAAATCTCACTTCAAATCCTACTTCCAAACTTTAAGATTTCATAAAATACATTCAAAATCTGAAAATCTTAAAAAGTCTCAAATCTTAATTCAAAATATAATAAAATTTTTAGAATCTCGGTCTTTATATTTTTGCCTGTAAAAAGAATAGTGAATAAAGAATAGTGAATGCTAAAAATATTCTTTAAATTGCATAATTAATCTATTAAGCTTAATTTTTTGAAAATTACTATGTGATGTATAAAGTAAAAATAATTAATTCATTTTTAGATATATAATTAATTATCTTAATATACTATTTTATTATATGAATCATAAAATATATTATTTCATAAAAATTAAATATATTAAAAGAAAATAAGGAAATTTTTTTGGATCAATCGAGTGATTGAATTAGCGTACTGCTCATGTTGATTGAATTACTTTTAAGTGATATTTAAAATAGTCAAAAAACTTGACACAACTTGGTTGGTCGCAGGTGACTGAGTTATGTATCAGTTGACAAGACCAAATCGATTATTGAACCTAAATATAAATTTTAATATTTTTAATATTGAAAAAATTTATTACGTGAATGCGATATAGTCCAAACTTCAAATAATCGTATTAACAATACTTATATGACAACATGTTTAATGATTTATGAATATTTGTATATCATTTTATTAATATTTATGTGAATTAAATAATATTTTATTATAATGTTTATTAATGTATAGTAAATATAAGGTTTTCAGAACCGGACCGTCATCAAAAAGATCAAGTTATTTTATTAAATCATTTGTGGTTTGTTCAGATTTTAATTTATAAACATTTTAATAGATATATATAGTACTTTTTGTAATAAATTTAAATAAAGTGTGTTACTTAAATATCTAAACAATTTATAAATTCAAACGATGCAATTGACCCCACGGAGCGGTTTTTGACTTCACTTCGCTCGTTTCATTTGTACGGTAAAAAAAAGTTCAGTACTACCGACTTCATTCTTTGATTTGGTTGAAAGCAACCTATTTGCTTTTCCATAAATCTCTATTTTATTTAAATTTGTATTTTTTTTAAATAATTTTAAATGTAACAAAATTTATTTAGAAAATCGTATCGATCCTACCAGTCCAACCGACTGGTGTTGAAGGATTCGATAGCAAATATTTTATTCAAGCGAACTAGACTGGTTATAAACCTATTCTCGATCCATCCGGTCGGATTGTGTCCAACCCGGTTTAATTTAAAAATAATGGATAAATCATGATTAATGTTATTTATATATTTAATTTATAATACAATCGTAATAATGTTTTCCCATGCATCGCACGGCCACACACTAGTGTAGATGTAACATAAAACCAGGAACCAAAAATGGTCTGAATGGAGAGCTGATTGTTTCAATTTCTAGCAGGTAGGTAAAGTTAATTACATAAATAATGAAATCAAAACAGAAATATTACATCTACTATCTGTGAAAGAGACGTATTTTCCATTCCATCTCTTAAATATATCTAAACAGGAACACCAATACCTGCACACTCAAAAGGCAATTGAAGTGAAATGTAGTTGCCATTCTACCAGCTGCCTCCATTTCATATGCTATGGTCAATGCATTTGAGTGATCTCCAACTTTACAATCCTCTTCAATTAGAAGATCATAAAGTTCATCCGTAGCTCTGAGACCACCTCCGGAACCCTTCAAGAAAACTCTATTGGCATCTTCGAGATGATTGCATTTCACAAGCTCCTCTGATATCAAGAACAAAACTGAATTACATGCTGAAACTCATAAGACTTGGATGAAGTGCACAAAATCTGCTAGTCAATCAACAAGCTTTACACTATACCAACTAGAAGAAGCCAAGCTTGCCGAATGTCATAGTTGAGTTTCTCCATTGCTGCGAGAATTTCTAGTCCTCTAGTAGCATGACCTTTTGTGCCAAATAAACGAATTAATGCAACAAATGTTTCGTGAAGCGGCCGAAGACCCTCACTCAGTTCCCTTTTAAGAGCGTGCATCTGTTATACATGAGCGTTTTATTATATGTATATCCAAGCTAATAGAAGATGGATTGTCTTGTATCTTGATTCTTGAATATCAATTTACTACCACTGAAGATGGAACTACTAAAAGCAATCAGCAAATAGAGTATGCTTATCAAACACAATGCCGCTTGATTATAATTTTTAGAGTATATTGTCCTTAACAAATATTGACCTGACGTGGGCACTAATTCTTCAGGTCAGACTTGGCCTGAGCCTGATCTCCAGCTCAAATGACAGTAATTTGATTTTCTTTTACATATTAAACATCGCTGTACGTTGTACTGTCCAGTTAGATTCGAGCTCAAGCTTGTCAAAAGCTCGTTGGTTCTAGAAGAATTGATGTTCATTTACTGCACAGATTGGACATGAGCTGAAGCTCATAATAGGATCATTGTCCTGACAAGCAGCCTAGATTAACAAGTTAAGCTTGAGCTCCTATGCTGAACTAGGAAGTTAAGACATTTTAAATATAGCTCTAACACTTTGCCAGATGATAACGTGCATAGCATGATTGCTAAGGCAGGCAACTTCATGCCTCCAAACAGAGAAATTTTGTGCCATATACAATATTTACAAAGACACGCTCCAACCTAGAATGCAATTATGCAAAAATCATTTAAAAAAATAAAAATAAGTAAAAAAAATCCGAAAACAGAAACATTCATCTTACAGCGCCTTCTCCATCTCGATTCAGCACGTGAGCAACAACAAGACCATGAAACGACCTGGGCCCAGGCGTCAGTCCAGCCGCAATCATATCATAGATGATATCGGACACTCCCGAAACGCTGCCGTTCCTGGCGCGCTCCATCAGCGCCTCCATGAATACCAGCCTCAGAAGCTTCTCGGCATTCGAGGGCGTGAAATTCGAATCGGCGCTTCCGGAATATCCAAGGTCGTCGGGGGATTTCAGGTCGCTCTGTTTCTTTTTCCGCCGCGGTTTTCTTTGAGGAGTGGAAATTGAAGCGGACGTTGCTGCCGCGAATGTGATGGAGTTTCGAGGAGCAGAGGTGGAGGTTGAGGAGATTGAGAACGGAGTGTAGATTAGCATGGAGGTCGCCATTGTTGTTGGGGGAAGTAGATAAGGGAGTGTGTGGGTCGTTTATGACAGTTTCGAGTCTTTCGACAAGAGATGGGTTTAAGGAAACGGACCGGGGTTTCCAATTCGGAAATTTGCCATCTTCCGGTCTGCCAACCGGTAAGAGCATGCTTGGGTATGGTTTTCTTTAAAAATAAAAAAATAAAAAAATATTTTTAACTAATTATTTTTTTAATTCAATTTTAACTTAATATCACTATCCCCAATATTATCAGTACTAGTACAATATCCGTGTACTACACGAATACTTATTAAAAAAATTGTTTTTAAAATTAAATAGTAATAACAACAAAAATTATTTTAGTTTTTAAATATTTTTTCAAAACAATATATTATTATTATTTATATTTAAAAATGACACAATCACTTACACGACTTAGAATCTTATATTATAATTTTATAATGTATATGAGATATCTACAAAAAAGTTAATTTAAATAGCTTTATTTTTTTAATATTAATAGGTAATTTAATTTTAATTATAAAGATAAATATATTTATTCATTTATTTCGTATGTATTATCCAAGTTCATCAACACATGGTTAATTTGATATGTTATATATAAAAATTATTAATATGATATGGAATACTATACCCGAAAGAGCAAACGCAATAAACCGGCCAACTAAATCGAGCAAACCAGTAGGTCGAAGTAGAGCAGCAGGAAGGTCGAGCACTGACGAGGAGTCTTCAAGTCGAAAGGAGCGTGAGGGGTTTAAGAGGACAACGATAGGTCAATCTAAGACTCTCGGATGGCCTGTTGGAAACTCGACTTGTAGGCATGGTTGGTCGTGTGATGGACCAGAACGGACAACACTTAGACTCGGAACGGTCTACATTCTACCTCAAGAGTGCGAGTTGGTCGCACCATTAGGCGATCTAATACGAAAGACTAAGGGATAAGAAAGAATTATAAGAGGATAAGAGTCACACATTGATAGGTTATGTGGCCTAATAGAATTGGCAGTTCGGGCAGTTTGAACCGTACGAACAGACAGTTGGGCAGCCCACCCGAGTAGTTTTAGGCAACAAGGTATCAACTCTCTATATAAAGGAGTAAGGTATGCCATTTAACACATTATATTCTCCATTATTCCATACACTTATACTGGACTTCATCTCCTACAAGTGTTGACTTAAGCGTTTGAGGTTCTTCACCAGAAAAATTCTTGGGTGTGAGCGTTTTTGCAGGTCTCAATGCTTTCAACCATCGAGAAGCTCGAGTCAAGCCGATTTCTAGTCGGTCAGAGGTCTTTTGCATACCACATTCTTAGAATTTAGTTTTAATATTTTTTAACTTAAAGAAAAATCATTAAAATTTTGCATAAATGTAAATTATATAGATAAATTTTATATAAGATAATTTTACTAAATATATTTAATATTTTTTAATTATAAGTATTGAAAATATAAATTTTAAAGCAATAGTATTCCGATTTATATAATTATATCAAAACACAAAATTAATTAATACGTTAAATTAAGAATTTTTATAGACTTTTAATTGTCAATAACTGAAAATTAAAACATTGAGAACATTGAAAATTCAAATCCTAATATTACACAATACCAAAAATTCAATTCTTACAATATATTTTTCCGAGTTAAATAACCCAAAATAATTAAGAACTTGTCAATATATGGTTTCCGATGGGATAAAAATTCGATGAGCTTAGCTGAAAACTTTCCGGTACCTTCCCCATGAACCCACCACCGCCACAGCCGCCGCTACCCACGGTCGCCGTCGCTTTCCCTCCATCCCACACTTCAAATTCCCGGCCTCCACCACCACCACTTCTGCCTCCACAGCCAACACCACCTCCACCCTTATTTTCCGTTGCCCTATCTAATCTCACCTCGCTTCTCCACCTTTCTACCACCGCTCTCCGTTCTCTTCCCACTCCCATCTGTACCGCCGCCGCCTCTTCTCCCTTTCTCATATGCCCTTACAACCCTAACCACCGTCTTTCTCCTTCATCCCTTTTCTCTCACTACCTCAATTGCCCTTCCCCACTCTCTCTTCCACACACTTTCCAGTATCATACCACTCTCCAGTCCGCCACCCCATCTTCTCTCTCCACCACCCCATATTCTCTCTCCACCACCTCATCTGATCTCACCATCTCTCTCGACTATTACATAGCCTACAACGCCAATTTCTTTTACAAAAACTGCCCCGGCCCTGTCACGCCTTCTACTCCCCCGTCCTCGTTGCTAAACTTACCTAGGGATTTGTATATCGAGTGTGGCGACTTCATTGTTGATCCTCCTGCGAAAGAAGCTGCGAGCCACCCAGTGGACTTTATTAGGTTCCTTCCTTCCGAAATTTTGGCGATTCATAGTGAAACCGAAGCCTGGGGTGCTGATTTTCCGGCTGTGTATTCTTCTAGAATTCTGCGTGCAGTTCTGAGGTTGAGAGACTGTAATCTATCCTGTTTGAACGACTGGATTGTATCTAATTCTCTTAGATACGGTGTGATAATCGATCTTTCCATGAGGGATCATGTGGTTCTGTTGGTTAAGTTGTGTTTAAAGGCGGTTGTTAGGGAGGCTTTCGTGTCGGGGGGGTTTATGTTTGGAAACAGGACTATGGAGACCCAGAGTTTTGACTGCTCAGTTTTGGTGAAAGTGGTGGCTTGGTTGGCTTTGCAGTTCTCTGTATTATATGGCGATGTTAATGGGAAAATTTTTGCTGCTGATGTATTGAAGAAGTGTATATTGGACTCTGCATCGCATGCATCTTTTTTTCCTTTAGATCAAAATGATACCAAGTTTAGTGATTTTGAGAAAGATGATTGTGAGGGGCAAGAGTTGGTGCGAAGTATTTCGGCCATTGATGACTCCCAACAAGATGAGGGAGAGAATGTAAAAAGCAAAACAGTTGGGAATTGTATGATATTTTTGCCTCAAGTGGCGGCGGCTGTTGCAGCACTACATGAACGATCATTGATTGAAGAGAAAATTAAGTCATTACGCAATTCACGGCCAATTTCTGCTTTTGAACGGTATTGTATAATGTTTTCTTCTTGAGTTAGTCACTGTTAACCCCCTGACAATTCCATGATAATAATAATGTATGTGTCGTCTGCGATTTTCTTATGCAGCCTATATGTAGAACTTTCGAGTTTGACTTATCGTTTTTTAGGTTTAACACTTTGTTCTCTGTTTCTGGAACCAGAGAAGAAACATCATCGTGACACTGCTATAAGTTTTGTTTTGAGTCCTGAACTATGTTTTATTTTTGATTCTTCACAATCTTGAATGTGTGTGTGAAACTGTTGTTTTGTAGTATTGGCTGCGTATTGTTTAATCATGATTATCGATGTCCTCTTCTTGTTATTAGGATGCTTGGTCAATCACTTTTGCTTTCAGTTATTTGTGTTATTCATTTTAAGGGGTGACGTGGTGTTTGAGATTGAAACTTCTGTTTTGGGTAAATTTTATGCAGCAATATGGAGCATGCATATTTGTCCAAGATGGCTGGTGAGGAGCGAGCAAAACGTCCTGAGTATAGACCTATAATTGAACATGATGGTTTTCTCTGGCAAAGGTCAAATAATCAGGTAATCTATGCAAGAAGACTGTCTACTATATTTGTGATGTCTTTCATTTGCTATTCATCTGTCAGTTTTAGCAGTTAGTAATGCTTCTACTATATGAAAATTAGTGCAATAAGTAGCAAATGAGATGTGGCATGGTATTATAAAGGTATCAGTCTAATAAACTAGAATGTCTGCCCCAAAGTTCTAGCATATGTCCTGTTTGTTTATGATATATTGATTTCCTTAAGCTAAAATGTAAAATAGCGAGCTTTAGTTTCTACTGCCCAATTATAGTTTTTGAAACATTTATAATTGTGCAAAAATCTGATTTGGGTGCTGCAAGTTCAGATTTTCTTGTTTTTGATTCTTGTGTAATGTTTGCCAAATCCTAATTTTCTAAAAAGGTAATCATTATTTATGATAGCTTTATTTGAGATGTTTGAATATTATTTTTTATGTGTAGATCTTTGTGTTAATTGCATGTGTAAAGAAGATGAATTTGATGTTCGGCATAATTTCTCATGATAAATACTGTTGCTCAACTGTTCCAGGAGCTATTTCAAAATTCAAATGAGCAGCATCTTCTCTCCATTCTGAAATTTCAGTTTCTAAATTCTGTTTTTAGATATGCAAATTTAATCATCCATCTATCATTATATAAAAAGAATAACCTTTTTTTACAAATTTAGAAACTTTTTCCCGCCAAAATCATTAAATATATCCTATATATAGTAATTGTTGGACAAATTTGAATAGGCAAAAAAATCCGTTCATTAATTGTGTAAAGATTTGTTTCTTAGTTTATCGTTTTAACAATAAATATTTGTTTTTCTTTTTCCTATTTTTAGTATAAATCTACACGAGCTTATCTCTTCTGTTACAAAATCTCATTGCATACGATCTTAGGTGTTTAAAAAATCTCATCTCTTATCTATACAGATTTGAAAAAATAAAATAAAATAGAAATCAATTCATAATTACTACTAGAAATCTATTATCTTTAAAAAAGAAAAAATTAAATAAAATAGAAACTAATTCATAATTACTACTAGAAATCCATTATCTACTTTAAGAAGCTAATTTTCATCGGTCTAATTACTAATATTTTTACAAATATTCTAAGCTAACCATACAAAAAAGTATAATAATAATTTTGAAATGATGTGTAATCAATTTTTTTTATATTCTCTTATACAAAATCATTTTACATTGTTTGACCCCGAATCTTTAATTTATAATTATTAAGTATTGTTTATCCTCTTTTATTTATAATTTTTTTTTGTCTTCCTCTTTAAATACGATCAATAGTAGTTTTCACTTCCGCCATTGACTCAAACTCGAGGTCTATTTATAATATTGTTAATTTAATATTGTTCCCGTGCATTGCACGGGGTACACACTAGTTTTCTAAAATAGCAGTTCACGTTTCAATGTTGCCTTATGTCATATTCTCTGGGAAGGCTTTAAAGATACTTAAATAAAGTTCAGGGTTTCATTTAGAACCCTTTGCATGTTATTAGGATGAGATAAATTTGATGATGCGTATACCATAAACTCCGGGCAGAATCATTTGATAGATTTGATGATGCGTATACCATTACTTCCATTATTATTTTTACATTTTGGGTTGATTATGAGAGGGAGTCAAGTGTTACTGTTACCTTGGTAACTATATTAGTTATTTATGTGATCATTCAGGTCAGTACGGAAAAGACGCAGGAGGAATTATTAGCTGAAGAAAGAGATTACAAACGTCGGAGGATGTCATATCGTGGCAAGAAATCCAAGCGAAATACATTAGAGGTAAGGTTTTTGCTGTTACATTTTTGTTTTACTGAAGGTTTTCGCTGTTACATTTTTGTTATACTAGTTTCAATTTCCTCGAGGACTTAGTTCATTATGTGAAAGAAAATGAAACTAAGGCTGATGTATCTACCAAATGAGACCTGTTGAGCTTTGCAATTAATCCTGTGACGGAGAGTATATTTATTCCATTTCATCTTTACTGTGGGTCCAATTAATTTGTTCATCAGACTTCAAATTTGTGTGTTAATTATTGTTAGGGGAGTTATATCTACCATTAACTATGTGCTTATCGGGAGAACTTATGCAGAAGTCCGTTTAGAAAATATACTTCTTCAAAAGTCTATTCCTTGTTCAAAATGGATTTTTTTGAATCCTGAAGTCCATTTTTTATTAACCACCAAACACAAATTAATCTTGAAATGGACTTCTATATCATTCATTTGAACAGTGATTCCAAACAATCTATAGAAGACTGACTTTGGGTTGGTCTCAATGTCAGTTCTCCTATCCACTCCATAATCTTACTGTTCAGTAACGTTTTGAATATTGTGATATATAAATTGCTTCAGATAAATGGACTTTTTCTTTGTCTATTATTGCCTGAAAATAGGTGACAAGGGACATCATAGAAGAATTTATGGAGGAAATCAAGAAAGCCAGTGGGACTGGTGACATTTCAGAGAATGTGGAGAAAACTGAAGTTTTTGGAACAGAAAATATGAATACGCATGCAAGCTCTACTAATGTTTCTAAATCGGAGAACCATCGTGAAATTCCTGATGAGAGCAGAGAAGGATCGCTTGATTACAGGAAAGAGTTTAATACTTCTTCTCATGATGATTATGACTTTGAGAATGACATTCAACAGACAAAACGAGATCCAAGTTGGGATCGTGGGCACCAAGATCGCAATAAAGGCATTGACAGAAATAGACAAGACAGAGGAGATTATTCCAGAAGGCGAGATGGACGATTACACGGAAAAAGGAGTGAGTCACACGAGCATAAGCATCGTAAGAGAAATAGGGATGGGCATGAGGAGGGTTATAATCATGAAAAAGAAAGAGACGAGCACAAGAGAAGTAGGCATAGAAAAAGAGAGAGTCACGAAGATAAAAGGGAGCAATGGGACGAAAGGATAAGGAAGAAGAAAATGAGTCATAGTAGCTCTCGTCGTGCACACCATGAGTTTGATGACAGATACGAGCCTGCGGGATCCCATGAGTTTTACAAGGATGATTTCTGAAGTTTTTGCTGACTAAAAGTTTTGGTGGACTTAGGTTGCTGATGCTTCTCTTCATATATGTATGAGGTTTCTTCTTACAGACTGGACAAAATTCAGATTGGTTATTTTCCAACTTATGGTAAGTTTCCTTTCCTTCTGATATATTTTCTTTTCTTCTGGAGTTAAAGTTTCAGTAAGCTGTTAAAAGTTTCAGTAAGCTGGATTTTCTGTTCTGTTTGTTCACAAAATGTGGCAGCAAGCGGTCGTGCTGGTGTTTGCAAATTATTCACCATTTGTATCCTTCTTTGTATCCTCCGAGTTTATTTGGTTTCACTATAAGAGAGATATTTATAGTTCTTTTTATTGCATTTGGCTTCTATGATTTTGATTTATTCAGGTATTTAACTGAAATATTATCACTAGATTTCCGCAGCTCCATATTTTTCTATTTCGGTTACTGTAGCGGCTGAGTCTTTTCTCCTGCAGTCCTGCTTCTGTACGTGTGCCTCTTGCTATGGTGTTTTTTTTGTGATCTTTCTATAACGTTGTTGGTATATTGTTGTCATTTTTCTTGAGTATCTAAAAACTCTTATAAGCCTTGACATTGCAAACTCCTTTCAATCCGAAAGTATTTTTTTTTTTTAAAATATTCATGGAATTAAAGATGAAACTCGCAATTCTTATGTGATCATAATCAAACATGTAATTATGTATGTTCTCTTCTGAAGAATGTGTTGGTGTTTTCTTCATTTTTTACCAGTACTGTGTACGATTCCTCTTCATATCTTATGAATTCACATATGTAATTGTGAACATACATGGTAAAGTGGAATGGATTATGTCCTCAGAGATCATGAGACTCTTGTAAATTCAGTGGCACTGTTTCTTTGAATTGTTGAACTAGTTTTGTTTAGCAGTTGAATATTATATAAACCTTGATCTCACTTGTGGTTTTACTTCAGAATAATCAAGTAAATCATGCGCACTGCTATAACAATAGGTTAAAAAAAAAAGACAAAAAAGAAAAATTGAGATTATGTACACTTGGTAAATGGAGAAAATTGTATTATCAGAACTTCTTTTTCACTTTTCCTCGAACTTCTTGGTCCTTTTTATAGTTCCTGAGATGGATTCATGCTGCCATTTCGGTTTATTTGGACCAACAGAACTTCTGATGGATATGAAGAAAGTGTCGTCATGATGGAATACAAATACAATGCCTTGTCATGCTGCTGTATCCTGATTTGTTAACCACAGGATTTTTCTATTTTTCTGCACCACTGGTTTTTGTCGCATTTAGCTGCTTTTGGTACTTCCTTAGCTGTAGCCTGTATATACATCCAAAGAGAATTTATTTGTCTCATTTCACCTCCTTTGCTCTCGGTGAAAACAACTATTGGGAATCTGGCCTTTTGTCATGGTGTTTGCCTTGCTTACATTTAGTACATTGTTGGGTAATAGCTGGGATATATTGGCTACTGTATAGGCTAATTTCTCTGCTGGTCTTGAAAAAAGGGAAGCATGTAAGATTTTGTAAACATGGGTGAGTTTGGTGATGCCTGGCACTTGTAATTTGTAATTTTGTAATTTTGGAAGAGAAAGTGGAGTTTGTTTAAAAAATAAAAAGTGTATGCTTATGCCTCATGAATAGTTTTCTTGCGATGGAATTTTTCTTTTCGACCACTCTATAATAACTCTCACTCTCCATGCTCGAAGTCGGCTTATTTTAGACGGGGCCATGATCTTGATATAATGCATCAGAACACATGCAGCCCAAGGCAAAGCCATGCACTTTGAAAAGAACCTCAGCATGTCTAGAAAACTATGTCGTTTTTAACTTTCAACAGCATTTTTCATTGCAGTGAACTCTCACGTTTGTAATTCATGTATCTTCTTTTGTAATTAGTGTGCATAACAATTGAACAGAAGATGTACATTTACTCGTTTGGAACTTTCGAGAAGCTCAGGGCAGACCTTGTAAACATCATTTATTGATTTCACAGTGGCGGATTTTTTCATTCGAAAAAATCATACAACATTCCACTCGTTTTTAGATGGATTACAATCATGTTTCAAACGTAGAGTGATATCTATGAACATTGCACTTTAAACATGAAGTCAAAAATGGTATACCAAAGGAACAATCTAGAATACATCACATGCAAAATGATCGTTATTTTTTTCAACAACTTATAATATTGCTTCAGTAGGAGACGGAATGATGCGAAAGGTTGGGTTTTGATCCTGGAATGATGCAAATAAACTTGGGCTTTGAGCTTATTAGCTATGCCTTGGGATGACATTTGGGCTTCTTGTCCGCCTTACCCTAACCTCCGGCCAAGACCTTAATGTTTTTTTGTAACTTTCCACTTCAATGGAATATGCTCATATTCCCCCATCATCAAATTTTGATTTTTTTGCAAATTTTTCTTCTGTCCAAACCATTCGCCAGAATCAGGTCAAAACAATTTCTTGAATAAAATCATAACTAACAATTCCAAGAGCTCGGATCAAATCGGTATTGATATACAATTAATTTTTTTTCCCGAATTTTACCCAACCTTAAAGAGAGGGTGAGGTAATCTGGAATGTCTGAATAGTTCTAACTAATTAACGGAATGCTTTTTGGCAACTATTTGGCATTAGGGCCCTCTAGTTTCTTTGTTTTCCTTTTGAGAAATAACCATGTCAGTTTTTCTAGACTGTCCAATATCTCTTTTACATAAGGTTGGAAAGAATACACCAGAATAATATAAATGCAGTTCTCCGAAGAATCATCTCCAAGAAGGCAAGGGTCGAAATTACTTTACTATGATAAAATATGCGAAAGTAGTTAAAATGAATGAACACATTCAACTTAAAAGCCACATATACACAAGAGAAAAAGTTGAGAATTATCTGCAAGAATATTTTCATTTTGCGAGGAGCACACGCAAGCGCCTTCCAACTGCTTTCTACCAAAATTAAAAGTCTGACATCTAAGAGGTCTTTCCATTGCTTCATTTTGTTGTCATATGGCACGAATAATCTTATGTGGCATGGAAAATGTCTATAAGTATCTAAATACTTTATATCATATATTATATTATTTATTCAATTTATCTATCTTCTCCTAGAGAAATAATACCACAATTAACATTAACTATTGGAGACACAATTTTGTAATTTCCCTTCTCCATTTCTCCATGCCATACAACACAAAAATGGACAATGTTCAATTAGAGATGCTCTAAGATTCGCTTTTGGCTAAAATTCTCAACTTTCGATCCTGTCCGTGGGATCAACATCTTCGTCCACCAAGCTACGCTCACCTCTCGAGATGATATTCAACAAGCTCTTGGTGGCTTGACCAACAACACGGGAAGTTTTCTTTGCGGCCCCTGCCACCATCGGTTGTAGTGAGATGATTGGCAAGCTAGCTCTTTCCTGAATCATGGCTTTATTTTTTTTTTTTATTATTTATTTAATCAAATAAAGGTGCTGCTATTATGGTCCAAATTCGTAGAAAAAATAATTAAAATTTCAAGAGACTACTTTCATCTTTTCAAGTAATTGTCAAGGGAAAAAAAGAAGTGAATGTCTTCTTACTCATTGTTTGTTGGTGAGCAAGTGAACCTATTTGCCGAACTCCGGCTTGTGCTGCCTGCACAGCTTGAGCAGATTTGTTCACTCCATCTGCTATTTCATGGCTGAACACAGATAGAATAGATTATTAATATCAAGAAATATGGAAGTATTAATATCTTAAGGCATGTTAAACGCCGTAGATAAATGTAAATTATTTAGAGATGTGGTTGTATTAAATAATTGAGGAAGCTGGAGGCCAGCAGCTAAATCCGCAGGCAAAGTCACTATCTAAAAAGCTCATTCTGAGCTTCTGCGTGAGTCCATCAGCATGTTACAATAATATGTACTATTTGAACAAGACTTAGTTAAACAATACGATCCCAAATTTCCAAATACACTAGTACAATCATCATATTTCTTATTGTTCAATAATTTAATAAAATGTCACATATCCAAACAAATTTATAATCTTCATAATATTCGTAACATTTGAGCCTGGTTATGAGTTAATTAGAATTGAACTACTCATCTTTAGACTGTAAAGAAATTTGGATGTAAAGCAATAAATAAAAACATAGGTAGAGTTAAGTATTAGTATCCGTTAGGTATAAGTATAACATTTCGCACAACAAAATGGTCAGAAATACTTATAATAGTATTCATGTATCAACTTGTAAAAAGTTCACCCATTACTGTTGTTATTTCTAGTTTATGCACCTACAATGAGGAATATTTTTTCTATTTGCAGGAAACTTCACTTAAAACATATCATTGATAATTTGCTGATTGCAATCACTAAAACAGGCAACTTCTGTAATTTGAAATCAGTTTCTTCTAATTCTAAGGTTAATCTAAAATTGATTCTGCAATGCAATCCAAATCCCAGTTATTTATATCTTTTGCAATACATAACAAAAAGAGCACTTCAGGAGGCAGAGACGATTTCTTTGAATTTCTTCAGAGAATATAGTGCTCCTTTGCATTTTTTTTCCCCTCATTGACATCAATGCAAAATGAACACACTCTTCAGAACAATTCATCACCATAGGAAGTATATTATTTGTTTCCAATCGTAGAGTCAAGTGGACTGTTTAAACCAAGTGCAAACAAAAAAAAAAAACCTGAAATACCTTAAGTCACTTAATTCTAGAGTGAGATCACTGATTTCCATGCCAGAAAGCCTGATAGCAGCCATGGTACTAGGAAGCTCCTCGCGGGCAGTATCAGCTAATTTTGCAAGAGATATCGCTGCCCTTTGCATTGCCTAACCATTAAAATATTAAAAAACCAAAGCAACGTAGAAAAATACTGGCTACGAGAAACCATACAAAAAATATAAAAGAAAACAACAACAACAACAACAACAACAACAACAACAAATTAATGTAAACTTCTACTCTTAGGTATTTCAGTTTCTCAACAAACAAGCTACTGTGAAATTGCAGAGATGTAGGCAACATAAAATTTCCCATTATGCTGTAGATAAAAGCATTGCTCTTAAGGTTCATTGATGCAAATTCAACAAGCAAGAATCTAATATGAAGCCCTACTCATTAGATTCATTAAACGTGGAATGTAAAAGCATTCTATAGCATAACGAAAACGGAAATCAAAGAACACAAAACTCATTTTCAAATCCATCCTTTCATCCAGTTAGCTTCTGTAATGCCATTTATTTTGCCCTCTTCACTTGGCATAAACATAAACCAGTGACACCTAGCACACATAGTAGAAAAGATAAAATTACACTTACAAACAATGTAGGTACAGCTGCAGCAACAAGGCTGGCGAATGCAATGGAAGTCTGCCCATCATAAAACTTATCATTCATTATTGTAAATTGGCTTCATTTTTTTTTTTTTTTCAANAACTGGAATAAATAATGAATTTGATGAATCACATTGATAAAGGAGGAGAGGGAGCTATACCGTGCACGCAACGAAGGCAAGGATCAAGAAAGCTTGATCGCTCAAACTCAATGTAGGGACCGAAGCTGGAATAAGAGGGCTTCTCACTTCAACATTGAGCGATTCAATTTCGGGCAGCGCGTCCGATACCTCGTCTTTGGTTGCGGAAGAATAATGGTACGACGCCGTACTACGGCCGGTATTCTCCAATGAACACGACAGTCTTAGACAGGAACGGCGTCGTACCGGTGGTCTGAGCCTTAACGCGAGGCAGAAGACGCGGGGAGAACTCGTGGAGAAAGCAGATCGTATTGGCAGTAGTATCGGATGACGAGCGGAGGTGAGTACGCCGCCGGGAGGTTTCATGACTAAAACCAGTGGGGTTGGGCGGCGGCGCGGCGGTGGTTGATTACTGTGGAGAAGCAAACCAAGGTACTGATTTTGTTGCGGGAAGTACGACGCTCATATGGTCTCCTTAAATTTTGTGGTATTTTGTCAGATTAGAGAACGCAGTTATGAATGTTGTTTTTAAGGCCATATTCAACATTGATGGTGGAATTACANAAATGAACAGAACTCGAGCTCAATTAAAGTTCACTTGGTTAAATCGAACTCGACTCGGCTTGATAAGGCTTGAAAGAGAATTTTTATATAATTTCTATAGTTCAGTTAGTTAAAGCTCAAACTCGACTCGTTATGAGTGGTAAACGAGCCAAGCTCAAACTCGATTTCAGGCTCGTTTATTAAACGAATCGAGCTCGACTCGATTTAAGCTCGAGCTCGAGCACCCTAAGCTCGAGCTCGATTAGGCTTGTTTACAGGCCAAGATATGGACCATACTAGGTCGTGAACGACCTAAAGAGCAGTCCGACGGGATTAGGTGAATTAGCAGATCGGCCAGACATCAAAGACACTGGAGCTCAAAGAATCACTTGATGGTGACCTCACAAGTAAGAGCTAGAACTCGCCAACAGGTCGACCTAGGGCTCTCGGCTAGTCTGATGAAAACTGGACCTGGAAGTCTGGAGGTCGATGTACGAGCTAAGAGGTAGGCTTATCTATTGAAGGTCGGAGCAACTTGATTTAAAAGAATTCGAGCTGGTAGCATAATTAGGCCACTTAATAAGTTAGTCTAATGTGAACACCCTACTCAATAGATAAGAAGAAATATAATTAAGATAAGAAGAACAAGTGGATGAGACCACATGACCTAATAGAATTGAGCAGTTTGGACACTTGGTTGGTACGAATGGGTAGCTCGGGCATTTACGCAACAAGGTAACACCTCTATATAAAAGATCTATGCATGCTTATTTATACTCTAAACACTCTTATATACCTACAAGTATACAATTATATTTTGTTCATCATCTTCTCCATCACTGTTTATTGACTTGACTTGAAATTTCTGTTGATTACGAGCACAAGATCTACAATAGAATGAAGGGTTTTATAAACAAAAAAAAAGGCAAACGAAACAAGAGGTCATTCATTGTTTATGAACGAGGGGTTGATCGTAAATTGGCTATTAAGTCGATAACGACAAATTCAAACTGCTGGTAAACTATAATTTCATTCCTGTTAAGTTTACGAGCCTTTTAAAATGATATTCGAGACTCGACTCGTTTGCCTGATTGAATCACTGTAGCTTGAATCGAGCATTGGTTGGAGCGTTGGCGAGCTGGACGATTCGTTTGAAGCCTCGTCAAGTAAAGTTTGATATATGGCCGGCAGAGGACATGGGATTTATGTTGTACATAGAAATGGAAATTAGGGAGGAAGAAAATAGTTGCAAATGTCCGATTTCTGGGGAAACTTAATACGGTTTACCTACTTTTTATTAGAGAGATTTTCCTATCTATACTTATATTAAAATGTATACCGTTTACCAGATTTAGTATAAAGAAAAGTCAACAACATTTATTGCATTACTATTTCCGTATTATACAATTTATTCTTATATAAAAGGAGATTATTTACTACATTTACTATCCAGAAAAGTCAACTGCATAAAATGTCATTACTATTTTGGTATTATAATATTTTATTTATTTAATTGATTTATTTATTTGTTTTATTTTAAAAAGGTAAGTATAATAAAAAAATTTTAATAATAAAAAAAATCAAATACCAAATAAAAATGTACACTTTAACTTATTTGATTATATTTGGTATTTGAGTATACCAAATATATTCTTATTTAGTATATACATTAAATACTTACTAAAGTATTTATTTGTTTTATTTGTCAAAGTTAAGTATAGATTTGTTTATATTATCAAATCATAAAACAAATAAATATATCTGGTGCTTCCACGGGTATTTGAACATTGTAAAATTTTCTTGCGTATTATAATTTTTTATTGCATCTTATAATATATCTCCAAATAAATATATCACGTACTATATATATCCCATACATTTTTCTTTATTCATATATATAATTATAAGCCTGGATAAATAACTTTAAAATTATGCACCCCGTTCATCGCACGGACTCTGTACTAGTAGTAATTAATAGGTTATCTAGTTGTTAATTATTCGCACCACTGATATAGTAATTAATAAGTTATCTAGTTGTTAGTTATTCGCACCACTTCCAAATTCAGTCAATTCTAATTTGAGGATATAAATTAAAAGTAAAGAAAAAAAGCAGTACCACAAACGAAATTAAACCCGCTCCTTGCGGCCAATGTCTCAAACTCCCAACGACCCTATTCTTCTCCTTCTTCTCCTCCTCTCTCCGCAGATATATAACACCATCTTCACCATTCCCATTTTCCCCAATCACACCAAGACA
>BKCP01009626.1:1065823-1084931 GCA_008636005.1 Striga asiatica
CAAAGAAAACAAAACAAAAATGGTGTTCCTCCCCAACACAATTTTATCCATAACAATCTGGACCCTAGTGTCCCTCGCCCACGCCGAGGACCCCTACCTATTCTACACGTGGCACGTCAAGTACGCGACCCTCTCCCCACTCGGCGTCCCCCAACAAGTCATCACCATCAACGACCAATTCCCGGGCCCCTGGATCAACTGCACCTCCAACAACAACATCGTGGTCAACGTCTTCAACCACCTCGACGAGCCCCTGCTCTTCACCTGGAACGGCATCCAGCAGCGCAAAAACTCCTGGATGGAAGGCACCCTCGGCACAAACTGCCCCATCCTCCCCAACACCAACTTCACTTTCAAATTCCAAGTCAAGGACCAAATCGGCAGCTACTATTACTACCCAACCACTTCCCTCCACCGCGCCGCAGGCGGCCACGGCCCTATCTCCGTCCACAGCCGCGACCTCATCCCCGTACCTTTCCCATCCCCCGAAGCCGAGTTCAACGTCCTAATCGGCGATTGGTACAAGAAAAGTCACGTCGAGCTCCGAAAACTGCTCGATTCCGGCCGAACCATCGCCAGACCAGACGGCGTCGTCATAAACGGTAAAAACGAAGGCGGTACCGTCTTCACCATGACGCCCGGGAAGACGTATAGATACCGATTCTGCAACGTAGGGATGAAAAACTCCATAAATGTTCGAATCCAGGGACACAGCATGAAGCTGGTCGAGATCGAGGGGTCGCACACGGTTCAGAATGTGTACGACTCGCTCGACGTGCATCTCGGGCAGTGCTACTCCGCGCTCGTGACCGCGGACGAGTTGCCTAAGGACTACTTCATGGTGGCATCGACGAGGTTTACGAAAACGGTCCTCACGGCGACAGCGATCGTCCGCTATGCGGGCGGCAAAGGGCCTGCTTCACCGGAGCTGCCTGCAGCTCCAGTGGGTTGGGCTTGGTCGCTCAACCAGTTTCGGTCTTTTCGGTGGAATCTCACGGCGAGTGCCGCGAGGCCCAATCCGCAAGGTTCGTACCATTACGGGAAGATTAATATTACGCGTACTATTCGGCTTGTTAATTCTGCGGGGACAGGGCCGGATGGGAAGCTTAGGTATGGGGTGAATGGGGTTTCGCATGTTGACACTGAGACGCCGCTTAAGCTGGCAGAGTTTTTTGGAGTGGCCGATAAGGTGTTTAAGTACGATGCTATTAAGGATGAGCCGGGCGCGGTGGCCAGCGTTGGGGATAAGCTCACGCTTAGCCCGATTGTTATCAATGCGACTTTCCGTAACTTTGTGGAGATTGTTTTCGAGAATCATGAGAAGAGCGTGCAGTCGTGGCACCTGTCCGGCTACTCATTCTTCCCTGTCGCGTAAGTAGCTTATCTTAATTACATTCCTTGTTTCGTTATTGCAAAAAGTTCGAGATTCAGTCCTCTAACTGACACGTGACAGCTAATTGAAAAATAATCTGGTGATCGTTGCCTTTACAAAACATTTTCTGGTCTTTCCACCGACGAAAGCTGGTCCCTGTGACCGGTTGTTGGCGTGGATATTATTTTTTATTTATTTTTCTACGAGTGGTAGTTGACTAACATATCCAACTCAACAGCCGGTCAAAAATTGATCACCAAAAGTCAATTTTTAGATGTTTTGTAAAATCAACGCAACATCAGACTACTTTTAAATTTGGTGTCAGTTACAAGACTAAATCTCCAATTCCTTTCACTATTTAATGACGTTGGGACAAAAAAAAAAAAAAAAAAAAAAAAAAAAAAAAAAATCACGTACAATCTTGAATATTACAGGATTGAGCCAGGAACGTGGACCCCGGAGAAAAGGATCAACTACAACCTGATAGATGCGGTGAGCAGGCAGACGATTCAAGTGTACCCCAAATCGTGGGCTGCAGTAATGACAACCTTGGACAATGCGGGCATGTGGAACTTGAGGTCCCTTGTCTTGGAGAGGCAGTATTTAGGACAGCAACTTTACATTAGTGTTCTCTCTCCGGAGAGATCGCTTCGCGACGAATACAACATTCCCGATGGCCAGCCATTGTGTGGAATAGTAAAGAACATGCCGCCACCCAAACCCTACAGCATATGAACTATATATACTAAAGTCTATCTAATTATGATATAAATGCCAAAGCTGATGAGATAGTTATTAGTCTTGGAGGCTTTGTAAAAGATATATCAAGTTATTTTGCGAAAGTTGCGGGGAGATGGCGTGCAATTGTTTCCGGAACAAATTAACGGAAGCAGAGAGCGAGAGAGAGAATATAGAGTTGAAAGAAAAATGTAGAAAAAGAATGATTTGTTCATGTTTTGTAGTTTGATTTAATTTCTATTTTCTTTCCTGGTCATGTTGTAATACATTTTGAAGAGATGATGAATAAGGGCAAATTTGATGTCACTCCAGAATTCANCTGTATCCTTAATTTTCATAAAAATCACTTACTCCCACTTGCCACAAAATTTAATTCATGTATTTCATAAATGTCCTCAAGTTCATTAGAGCATCCACATTGGTCCATTTAATGGCCATTTAAATGGAATGCTCTTCCATTAGCACCAATGTTGGCATTTCATTCAAATGAAAAATCTATAGGGCCTACAGTTGTCATTCAATGGATTGAATGACATTTGATGATATAGTGGTGGCCGCCCCATTATCAAAATATATTGGTATTTAAATGTATTAAAACAGATAAAGTGAGTTTCATGTGTGCATTTGAATGATTCAACAAATGTGAAGAGTGTTTAGTATCGGATGCCCATAGTTCATTATCACTAGTCACTTTACATATATATATATATCTATATATGTGGGTGTGTGTGTGTGAGAAAGAGAGAGAATGAGTTCCGACGAGAATGGTCTGAGTGAGATAAATAAGAATAATCGCATTTAGTGTTTTTTGTTCGACCTATATATATATATATATATATATATATATATATGTGGGTGTGTGTGTGTGTGAGAAAGAGAGAGAATGAGTTCCGGCGAGAATGATCTGAGTGAGATAAATAAGAATAATCGCATTTAGTGTTTTCTGTTCGACCTGTAGCTCTATCCGACCAACCAGTTCGATTGTTTGTTTTCTCAAGTCTACTCGAATCGGTACGGTATCCCATATCAAAATATTAACTCAAACTCCATGAATTTGGTTCCAAACTTTTATAAGTTATTTCTGAACTGGATTGTAACTTTGTAAAATTCTTCTTGAGTTGATTATTTTGTGCCAATGGTTTATATTTATATAGTTGTTGATATCCGACTTGGAAAACAGGAAGAGCTCGGAGTTTAACTAGGGGGTTTAACAAACTCGCAGAAGAAGCAAGATCTCGGGTCGGGTTCCCACCCAGCTAGGTGTCGGAGAACGTGTGATGAGTCCCTACCTCAACATGTCAGAAGAGCGGGAGAGGATCGGTCTATGGAGGACAAAAATAGAGGTCGGACCTCCCGCTTGAAAAGCCCAGGTCGGCCCCGCAGAAGAAAAGGCCAACCTGAAGAAGAATATACAAGCTGTCATAGATTATCCGACCTCGACGTTCTACAGAAGTCGGTGTCTGAGCATTCAGAGGAAGATATATTAAAGTGACCTTACTTGCAGCCAAATGATGATCGATGGGACTAGCACGTTGCCGTTGCAGACCTACGATCCTTATGCCTCTTGACTAGCATGACCACATTAAATGCCTATCAGCTAACCTTAAATTGACGTGACCACGGTGAACAATAACCGGGCATGTCTTGCTATAAATAGTCCTAGGTTTCCACTAAAGAAGGGATTGAAATTTCAGCCAGTTAGATACTCTGTAACAAACAAATATTCTCATATTTAATACAACATTCAAGATAGAGTCCGACCCAATGGCCGGAAGTCCGACCTCAGTAAAATCTGTTTCTATACAAATTCTCCACTTAAATCCAACTTTTATTTCCTTAATCATGAATTACCCACACCAAATTTCTTAATTTAGGTAGATCAAAACCATTAATCAACAATAGTCAATTTAATTTTTTTTTCAACTCATATTTTAAATATATTGAAATAGTTTGATACCTTAATATGATCACTTACAATTAATGTTATTATTTTTGCTCATCTTTGTCATTAAATATAAATGGGGATTTGAGTGTTCCAAAATAGTTTAACGTCTCATAGTTTAATTTGTCAGAAATGGACAAATTAAACTACTATTTAGACTTAGCATGTTGTGAAATTTTATATATGGGGATTTGAGTGTTCCAAAACAAAAATACAAGAGGACAAAACATATCTTTAAGAAATAGACAAACTAGCCAACCTCAAGAATTACATCCATTCAAATCTCCCTCTTTTTCTCTGGAAACAAGTTCCTCTCAAAGTACTTGTCCATATGCAGCTTTGCTTTAGCCTTTTTCTAGACTTTATTTTTCTCCTTATTTTGTACAAATCAAATGCCTTTATTACCTCAAGATTTCTAATAAAAGCAATTATCACCAACAATAGCACCCCATCAACCTCCCACCGTTCCCCCCATTTGCAAGGGGCCCCTTTGGCCACTTCTAAAACAAAATCATTCTCTTGTAAAATGGAGATGAATCCAAACAATTATTATTCATTTCTTTTGTGATATTTGTTCTGTTGCATATTGGGATTTGAATATTCACAAGAAGCAGAACACCTCTTTTTCCATTTTCTTGAGTTTCATGTTTGAGGTTTTATGGAAATTCTTGGGTTTTATGACAAAGACAGAAAAGGAATGAGACCATTTGGGATCTAATCGGTTATCCTTGATCGCGCCATAGGTGTTTGTTGTTTGTCCTATAAGAGAAAATTAAGGTTGTGTGAATGTTTCGATGAACCTGAAGCAAAAATATGAGTTGCTTCCCATGTTTTTCAAGAAAGAAAGCGAGCCCCAACAAAGACAATGTTCCAGTGGCTCAAGCCAGAGACATCAATCCATCATTTGCTCCTGGTATATATATATTTTTTGTTTTTCGATTTTGTTTATTTAGTGTCATTTGCAAATAATGTTATATTGGTTCGGTTCATGCAATGGTTGATGAATGCAATCACGCATTTAACTAGAACTGCTCTAGAACTCTTCATATAGCTCAGAATGGGATCAAAGATTGATGAATGCAGGCATACAAGAAGTTATCTCGGAAAAATTGTGAAATTAATTTCTAAAGGATTTTGCAACAACTTCCTAGCAAAACTATTAACATTTTAAAATCTTAGCATGCTAATACTTTCCTTACGGACAAAAAAAGGGACATATTTTGGTTGGGGATAGCCGTTGTGGAGCTGACGGGATAAATTGATGTCGTGAAATAATTTTACAATTGTATTTTCTTGCTTTCGAAACATTCAAATAAACCTCGATTACTTTTCATTCCACATTTTACAGTTGCCTCTTAGACATTTTGTGGTACTACACATAGTTACACGAAAAGCTGAGGTTGTCATATTATAAATTATACCTATGCATCAACAAATTATGTGTTCACGACAAACGATTGGAGGCAAAAATGTGAGATGAAGTAAAAAACTCTCAAGGGTAGTTTACTAGTCTTACAGTTATTTTATATTTAAATGATTATCCGCTTTTTTCTCTTGTCTCAAATGTACACATTAGTGACAGTTAGCGTGTTTTTGGACTTCAGTACATAATAATGGGATTACTCGAGAAGTGGCCGATTACACTAACAATAAAACCAAACCATGCCCAGTAGAAGAAGGAAGCAATACGGCAAAGTCATTCACTTTTCGTGAACTTGCCACAGCTACTAAGAATTTTCGTCAAGAATGTTTATTGGGTGAAGGCGGGATAGGACGAGTATTTAAAGCAACACTTCCAGCATATGGCCAGGTATATAGACTACAAGTCTACAATTTTGGTTTATTTATTTTGATTTGAATTTTAGTAACTTTGTGTGTTTTCTTTCTAACATTTTATTTATTTATATGGGGCTAAAAAAGGAATTAATATATCTGGTTTTTTCTCTACCTTTTTCTTAAGGTTGTGGCTGTTAGGCAACTTGACAGAAGCAAAACACTAGGCAGCAGGGAGTTTCAGGTTGAAGTCCTAATGCTGAGCCTTCTTCGCCATCCGAATCTGGTGAATTTAATCGGATATTGTGCCGATGGTGATCAAAGGCTTCTTGTGTATGAGTACTTGCCCTTGGGGTCTTTGGAAAACCATCTCTTTGGTAATTATTTATATATGACTTCTCATTTCTAGTTCTTCTTGGTTTTGTACTGTGGTGGTATATGTTTATAAGTGCATGAACCTTTACTAAGATGGTGTTCTATAATTACCTTAATGAGGTATTTGAGTTCTTTTAAAAGTTGAAGCAAACTCAAAGAGTAGTTTAATAACAATCTCAATCAAAACGATTTTCTAGGTAGTATGTTTTTTGAAAAACCAAAATTTGCTCTATTTACAAAATTTGGAATTGCTCACATACCCATCGTGTGAACATTCAGCCACGTGTCTAGATTTCATGAAATTTTTAATTACGTCGTGTATAACATGTTAATCTCCTACCATATCAGTTGGTGGACATATTAAATCGTGCTTGGTACATGGGAGAGTCGGACTATTTACAAAAGATATGCACAAAAATTGGGCTCAATTGCAAAATATAGCCAATATTTTGTTGTGGCAATAATAGCCACCATTTTTACGGATTGGCAATAGTAGCTAACAACCTTTAAAATTCTGGGGTGATTACCCTAATCTAGCTAAATTCGATAGATGAATTACAAAATATAGCCAGTATCTTATACGCGGGCAATAATAGACGGGCAATAATAGACGTCGAATTTGGTCAGACTTGGGTAATAACCCCCGAAAATTTAAAAGTTATTGGCTACTATTGCTGATTCGTAAAGACGGTGGTTATTATTGCCACCGCGTAGGCGCGTACAAAATACTGGCTATATTTTGCAATTAAACCTAAAAATTGTGACCTGATCCATCAAATTCAATCATCCTGGTCAACACATACAATTTTCATAAAATGTAGGAATCAAAATTGAGAATTCCATGTAGTCACAATATTATTACTTTTCATGTAGTGAATTAAAAAATATTAGAGTGAAGAGGTGTATATCAGCTACATACAAGATTGTTCTTTAAATTGTGTGTCTTATAGGACCTTGCGATGTATGCAGACATTTCAGGAGATAAACGAGCGCTAGATTGGTCAACAAGAATGGCCATAGCTTGTGGGGTGGCTCGAGGCCTTGAGTACCTTCACGAGAAGGCCAATCCTCCCATCATCTACCGAGACCTAAAATCATCAAACGTTTTATTGGACGAGAATAAAAACCCAAAACTCTCGGAATATGGGCTAGCAAAGCTTCTGCAGAGTGGGAACAAGATGAATGTGACACCGAGGGTGATGTCAGCTTATGGCTATTGTGCACCGGAGTACGAGAGGCATGGAGAGCTCACCTCCAAATCGGACGTGTACAGCTTCGGCATGGTTCTGTTGGAGCTCATCACGGGCCGCCGAGCCTACGACCCTGCCCGGCCCACAGACGAGCAAAGTTTGGTTAACTGGGTAAGTACATATGGGTTATGTTTGGTAAAACTAGCTCATAAATTGATAAACTAGCTTATAGCTTATAAGTGATTTTCGACCTTATAACTTATAGCTTATGACTTATAGCTGGAAAACTAGCTTGCTTGCTGAAATAAAAATTTCAACGAGCTTATTCGAAAAGTTACCCAAAGAAGCTTATGATATAAGCTCGAGCTTTTTAAAAAACTCGTCCTATCAGACGAAACTTATTTGAATACAAGAAGTTTATTAGCTAACCAAATAAGGTATAAGCTAGCTTATCTGGTTACTTGACATAGCCATGATGACTTCACATTTTGTACTTGCAAAAAGTTTGACTAACATTTTTAAAATTATTGTGAGCTAGCTTATGGATAACAAAATGTAAACCAAGTGATTTTGAAGATCTTTTAGACTCTACTAATATGATAAAAACTTCGACAACTTGTTTTCTTCGCAGGCGCAACCGATTTTCAGAGACCCGAAGAGGTTCCCTGACATGGCTGACCCACTTTTGAAGAAAGAATTCTCGATAAATACCTTGAACCAAGCTGTTGGGATAGCCTCAATGTGCTTGCAAGAAGAACCTTCCGTGCGCCCATTGATCACCGACGTTGTGGCCACTCTCACTTTCCTCTCAACGGCCCAACCCGACGAGCCCATTCCCCCGGCCCTTGTTTCCATGCTATCATCAAAGCCCAACTACACAACCAACAATGATAAACTCCAAAGTTTTACCTACGATGATAGTTCGGATGGTGAGGAGTTTGAAAATGCTAATGCACGAGCGTGATATTCAAGAAAGAGGAATAAGAAGAATTTCCTATATATTCTATTCTCTTTTCCATGGAAACTTGAAAAGAAGAAAATGAAAGATTGTTGATTTGATAGTCGTGTTAGCTCTAGTTAACGAGAAACAAGAATTCTATATGTACGAGCAATGGGAGGATGTGAAATGGAAACCTATGGAATCGGACGATGAGGTCCAAGAATGATTAGAGGAATTCGATGGAGATAATTTTGTACATCCAAGAGAAAAGAAAAAAAAACATGTGGGTAGCAGCATCAAACCTTCTTATGATCTGTATATTAAAGATATTAGAAGCATTTATGTATTTAGAATATGAACACAATCATGTTTGTCTCACCAAGAGAAATGTATGTAAACGGGGATTGATTGCGTTCTTGAATTGGCAGCTTATCTCCTTGTTGCTAAATTTTTCATTATGAAGATCTTCTCTTGACTGTTTTTCCCTCTTACATATGTCTGATTTTATTTTCTTCTCTTTTTTTTTTTTTCCAGTTGTATTGGGTAGCTTTAATTTTCCAGGTATGTTGTAGGAAATTACCATTATGTAGTACAATGGTAGCCAATTTTCCTTACAAAATCATCTTGTATATTCCCTACGTGGCTTCTAACACCCCAACATGGTCATTTAACATGATTTTGGAAAAGTAGGAAATTGTATTATCTAGTTGTATGAAAGCTTGCATTCTTTTGAAGAGGAATAGGAAAAGGGGTTCAATTTAGTTAAATAGGGAGAATCAGCGGGTTTTTGTGAATATACTATAGAGCGACTAGGTTAAGGTTAACCTCTATCTAGTATGGCATGGGAGGTGTGGTTATAAATTATAATGGAGGAATTTTCTCACGGGCGATTCACATTTGTCTCTCAAAGATGGAGTGGTAATCCCAGTGCAATTGCTGTTCGTATCATTATATTTCAAGTTAGAATCCTCAAATGACTTAATTATACCCGAGCTATTTGGACAAAAAGGGACTAAGGACTGAGACATTTCCTACAAGGAGAAATGTTGTGCATCTCTTTTGAGAAGCAGGAAGGTGAGGTGCAGAGTGCATCAATAATAATAATAATAATAATAATAATAATAATAATAATAATAATAATAATAACTCCAAAGTGCAGCAGCCTAAGGAATTAGAATAAAAAATATATAGAAAAAAAATAAATAAAAAAGGAGGATTCCTGGAGCAATAAATAAAACATGCTTAGAAGTCCTACATACAACCACTGGAGACGATTCACCTAACAAATATCTCTCTCCCTGTCCTTTCAAAATGATTTAAATAAAAAATAATAATCAGAATCAAAATCTGAATAAAATAACTTCAATCACAACTAGAAAAATCTCAATTTGAACAAGCAAGCTCAACATCCGGCGCAATTTGTTCGTCGTTGAGGTCACTAGACATAGCAGAAGGTATCCTATGGCGTTTTAGTATCCGGGACGTGGCCACCTTTGCCGAATCGTAGTCTAAAACAATCACCTTTCCATCATCCAAATCAAATCTCACATTCCCAATGTGATTTTCTTCCACAAGTTGTCGCAAATGTTTTAAGTTGTCGACTTCCGTACCATTCACCTTCTTCACCTGCAATACAGCACGATTACTTACAGGACACAACTTACAAGAAATGATTACAAATACTCCCCTGAAGTTTTACGTATGCATTTTATGCAATATTCGCAATGTTCGTAACCATTCTATTTTAGAAACTCCAAATGCATCCCCCATAAATTTAGTTAATTTAGCCAATTTGCAACAGCTAAAACAGCTACCTCGTTCTGGGATCTCAGTCTCATCATGCTCTCTATTTTTAGCTAATATGGATAAATAAGATTTCTGTTTTTCCAGATTTTGAAAATTGAACTCATAATATAAATGTAAGAAAACACCAAATCGAGAGTAAAACTTGATTCAGGTTGTTTAATATTGTGTGTCCCTGCTAGATATAATTAATTAACTTAAATAGCTAAAGATGGCTAAGAGGTGATACAGTATCTGTTCCATCTTTGCAGCAACTTATAGCTAGCCCTTTGACAGATGCTAGTGAAGCTCCTAAAGTAAAACCACACTGTCACACGTCAAGGAGTATTAACAATTTTGAGAGACCTCTGAATCTGTTTGTAATTAGATTTAACTCAAAAGGAGCATTTATTTCATCACCAAGGTAAAAAACAGCAGCTGCTTGAACCTTGTCTAGGAAATCAATACCCACAAAGTTTATAAAGAAAACAATAAAAATAAGAGTCTAATGAACAAACAAACACAATTAAAAGAATATTCTGAAACCCACTAATAATAAAGGTGAACCAATAATAGCAAACATAATCTCCAAGGCTTAGTTAAATGTTTATAAAACACATAGATGCTTTTGGCAGTTGGAAAATACCTGCAATTCCGTAAGACGTTCATATCCTGTATTGATGTCATCCATCAATACCTGAATCACATCCAGAATGTTAATTAACATACAACGAGACAAAGACTTGATGCTGCGATCAGCTAAAATATGGTGCCATAAAAGTCTCAAATTTCATTTGCCGTCTGTGTTGATCGGCTGAAATATGGTGTTTTAAAAGCCTCAAATTTAACTTCACGTTGCAGTCTGTGTTGTGTTAGCAGGGGATAATCACAGACTTGAATGCTCGGCCTTTGTTTAACTACAAGGACACGGACTTAATACAGACTTGAGTGTTCTACAAAAATATAATGAAAGTTGATGTGCTTGAATTTTAGGATTTGTAATAGGGGAACAAGGGCTGAAACTTGAACTCAAGAATTGCAGGAGAAACTTCATTAATACCTGAGAGAGAATAACGAGTTGTTGACCGGCTTTCTGGGCCACTTCCCTAAATGCTCGTTCACACAGTCGACGAGGTGACGTATTATACCACTCTTCTCCATACTCATGAAGATAGGGATGGGTTAGCGGAATGAAGACAAGGCCAGCAAAAATGTAATAACTCGGAAGCTTATCAAATTGATGAACTGGAACAAGTGGCTGTAACTGCAACAGAAAAAATTATGCCAAATCAGCACAAGAATAAAAAAGTTTGTTGCATTAAGCATATAATTCTTCTTCAGAATATTATGATTCTCATTGTCAGGAAGTCGCACCTAAAAATTTAGAGATAGCAATTTCACTTTTCGCTCTTAATTCGCAAGTAGCAATTCCAGAACTCATAGCTTGTGCTTGAACATATCTGATACACCTCTAAGAATAATTATTCTACTTACATAAATGGTTCGATAATAGAATTAAGTAATTAGTTGGTTATGCTTTTAGCCTATATATATAATGAAGGCTGTAGGACGCTTGCCATTTGAGAACATTATGATTGAAATGAGTCCTCCCCTTTCTCTCTCTATTCTATATCCCCTCTCTTAATTCTTCTTCCCTAGAATTTGCGCTTACTCAGAGAGTGTTTATCCCAGTAGATCCATTTCCAGGTTTGTACAGGTTCGTACCAATATCATTGTTATGCAAGAATGTTTTTAATTTGTTAATGCAGCCACAACAAAGTTGTCTGCTAAAGCACATGGAGAACATCAGTTGAATACATTGATGCATTGTCCATTCAGATATGAGCAGTATTTAGTTGTACTTCATATAAAAATTTAACTTACTGGACGAAGAGTAATAGAAAATTCTAGCTCTCGGCCATCTCTCAACACTCTAACCAGAGCAGTATCATTGGGTTTCTTCATTGAGATCAAATGATCAAATATTATGCGCTCTCTATTCCGAAAGGGAACTGCAAATCAAAGCAGGGATAAGGCACTAAATCGATATCAAGTACATGGAACTGAGTTTTCTCTAACAACAAGATTTATGCAAATACACTCCACTCATTCACTGAAGAACAGTCAGCCTATAGACAAAAAAAAAAAAAAAAAAAAAAAAAAAAAAAAAAAAAAAAAAAGAGCTAGCCTTGTAACTTGGAAAAAATTGTAAATGTACCTGACCCGTCATTTGCTATGGGCACACCATCAAAGGACAGAATAATATCATCCTTCTTCAGATGCCTATACGCATCAGATGTTGGATGGATTCTACTCACGAGTACGCCAGTCAAATCAGGACACATTTTAAAGTGTTCCCTAAGTTGCGCGTTTTCAGTTGGTTGGCAGGACAAACCGATGTTGCAGAATCCAACGTAGTCTCCAGTTTCCTCAACACCCTCAATGAACCGCTTTATGACTGGGACAGGAATTATATAACCAATGTTCTCCGAATTGGAAAGGTTCTGAAAAGCCACGCCCGCGACTTTGTCGCCCATTATTGCCGGGCCACCACTGTTCCCTGGATTTATGGCAGCATCAATTTGTATCGCCAGAAGCTGGGTTGCACTATGTACATATTGTGTTAGCTCAACCCTGGAGACAACCCCTTTTGTAACAGAAATATTATCCCCACCTGCGAACAAGAAACTAGTAAGGCCTTTTATTTACTGAGTGCATACAGTTGTCATAGCTTGCCCATAAATACTCGTTGGTTAAGCAATATTCTATTGAATGGGCATGAGAATATAATCAACTGAATCCCACTTAGAAGTAAATTAAACAGCATATCAAACATAAAATAAGCAAAGAGCGAATTGATGTTTCAATGAGGGTGATAGAGATGAAAGAATGGAAGGCTGTCGATTTTAGAGTATCTTATGCTATTTTTGGGATCTTAATTGGTGCATAATCTTTGGGATTTCGACTAATTAGTTATCTCTTGAATGCCATTAGTTTCTTACCTTCATTTATTTCTTATTATAATTTTATATTAGCTATAGAATAGTATAAAGAGAGAGCGATCAATAGGATAGGTATGCAGAGATTTATTTTGTAATAACATAGGCTAGTGAGCAAGTTTCTTGCTGGCCGGAGAGCAGAGGTCCTACCCTGGAGAAGTTTCATATTCTTGGGGAAGTGACATACTTTTTTTCGTCCCTATTATATTATCATCAACAAAATTTACGTATCTCTCTTCCTTAACCCTTTATTCCAAACAATTGCTTTGGCCTGCCGTACTAATGACAGATATGGAATCCCGAGTTGAAGCCATGGAAAAGGGTCAGGAAGTGCTCAAGCGCCGACTTACCAATGTCGAGGAGGCTATCACCAAACTTATGGAGTTGCTTACAAAAATTTTGTCCACCAAGCAAACACAGAAGACACCTCTCAAGCCGATCAAAGTCCTCATCCTTCAACCACATGCCATAACTGATGTCAACCTAACTTCCAAACAAACTGAGATACCATAATTCAATAGAACTGACCCGACTGGATGGCTGTCTAGGGCTGAGCAGTGTTTCCATGTATGTGGGATGAGTTACGGGTTTCCACCGCCTTCATTAGCATGGAAGGGCCTGCCTTCCATTGGATGAGCAACAAACGCCAATGATTACAAGGCCACAACTCTAATTTGAAGGCCCCACCACTTGAGTTGTCGGCTTCCCTCTGTCAATTGGGTAGCTTGGATGAATATTGCAATGAGTTTCACGCACGGGCTGTACATATTCCAGGACTATTCCTTGATATCCAGTTAGGGCTATTTCTCAATGAGCTTCAGGAAACAATTCGTGTTCGGTTTCAACCAAATGATGCAATTGATTTACGGACTGCAATGCGAGTTGCACGTTCAATCACCCGCGAATATTTTGCTCACCCTGAAAAATCTCTTGCTTCACCAATCAGAAGTGGAAAGAGATGGAGTATGGGTTTCGAGCTGGGCTTCCCAGACCCCGTTACTATTATTTCAAATTTTCCAGCCCACACACACCTTCACTAAAGGATCCTCAGCCCAACAATTTCCATGTCACTACTCAAGGAAATATTTCGACCATGTATTCTCAAATTTCTGAAGCAAACATACCTCTCCAGCGCGCTAAGGATCAGTGTTATCAAATGACGGCCATGGCGCTAAGGGTCTTTTTTTCTGTGTAAGCTTAGCAACCATATATAGCCCAATGCATGTTTGTCCGTACAAATCCCTTCAAGCCTTAATTGTGGCAGAAGATGATAATGAGGCCATCAGTAGAGAACAAAATGAGTTCGACTTTGATGTCGCGGAGTTCTTCAGCAGACTTGAGGACGAGGCTGTTTTTCAAGAAGTAATGATAGAGATGAAAGAATGGATGTCTATGTATAGGGAGCGTGTATTCTCCTTGTTTGGAGCTTCTTTGTGTTAGTTTGTGGGTGCGTTGTTTGTTTTCGGTTTAGCGTAGTTTCTAGGCGATCTCTGGATCTGTCCACCCATTCGGCTTTTTAGCTGCCTCCTTCAGCTTTGGGCTGATTTGTAGTTAGTAATTTGTGTCTTTCTATAAAATTTCTATCGTTTTGGAAAAAAAAAAAAATGGTGCTTGATCTTAGGGATTTTGACTAATTTGTTATCTCTTAAATGCCATTATTTTCTTACCCCTTTTATTTCGTGTTACCATTCTACATTAGCTATAGTTTAGTATACAAGAGAGAGTGATCGATATGAAGAGATTTATATTCTAAGATCAGAGATCCCACTCGAGAAGTTTCATACTACTTGTTTCGTGTCGTCCCTATTATATTATCAACAATAAAATTATGTATCTCTTTTTCTTGATCCTTTACTCCTAAAAAAAGGGTTTTCTGCTTTCGAATATTTCTTAACATAAAGAAGGCATAAGTTCACAAATTTCTTAGTCAGTTTCATTTATTTGCATATCCGGATAAAGTCATGATTCCTCGTTGCTCGTTCAAAAGGGTGTTTGTGTATATAAAAGCAATACCTAGGGAAAACTTACAGCAGCATTACCTTGAGGATAACCAACAACAGCAACAGCTTCTTGGATAAAAGGAATGTCACCAAGCTCCAAAAAGTTCATTCCTTCCCAGAACTCTTCATTTTCGACAACCAGGATAGCCAAATCACATTCATGCCCAACTGCCTGCACCTCTGCTTTATATTTGATGGGAGAACCATGCTTTCTTACAAGAACAAACGTATGATCAGCCACAACATGTGCATTTGTCAGGATTCTCCTACCCGAAATAACAAATCCTGCAGACATTTTGCAGAATTGCCAACTAATGAGCATCGTATATCCATCAATTTAATTTTTTGAACCAGAACAAACTTCATTGAATATTGTTGATGTACTATGCATGTTATACGTCTATTACATAAATTTTTGAAGTTACAAAAATTATAACAAAATGACAATGTACACGCTCGAGTCGAACAAATAGACACACTACTCTTACACTAACTGTAACTGAATAACCAATGACGGACCTACATGAGGTCCGGGGGAACCAAAAAAATCTTTTTTTTCTATATATTATAAATTATAGATGTTGACCATAAATTATAAATACAGGAAATCTCATTTTTTTTTAGGGTGATACAGATTCTAAGTTTTTAAAAACTTGGTACACATATCAATATTTATATTTATTGGTAAACACATATCTATATGAAACGAAAGACTTAAACTACGATCCATCACTGTAAATAACTGTCGAGTTGCTGGAAAAGATTTTTATATTTTATCCACTAAAACCAGAGGTCAATATCAAATATTCCGTTTGAAAGGGTGGACAGAAAATGAGCTGTAGCCTGAGAAAGTTAGTGAAATTTCAGCTTCCCATCAATTTAACTACAATACATGGAGAAGGTAACCAAAAATAAATAATAAACAAACAAATTAACTAAAACTTTAAGAAAATACTAACCGGAGCCCATTGATTCACGCTGAATTTTATTCTGCCAAGGAAGGAAATAACTTGGACTGCTCGCCACGGAAAAAATCTTCACCACCGAGTCCAACGCCAACTCAATCGCGTGGTACGCGTCGTCCATGGCTGCATTTCTCATTGCCTCGTAAGCCTCGTCCGTTGCCTCGTCGGCATCAGCTTCATTGTTCTCGACACTGCTATTACTGCAGCTCGAAGAACCAACATCGCGAGGAGATGAAGAATTGGAGAATAAGCAAGTTGAGTAGAATCTAATGGAACGAGAAAAAGATTCTCGATCGATGATTCTAGTGCTGAAACAGGAATTGGCATTGGATGCTAATGGGGACTTAATAGGATATTTGAAGAGAGAATACTGAGGAACTAGGGTTACGACGGTGGTGCTGCCGCCTGGGTGATTGAATGAGTATCTCAGCCTCCGGAGCGCTGCCCGGGGGACGGTGGTTTGCCGCGTTCCGAGCATCGTGCGCTAAGAACGGAGGCGGGAGGTCCTAAAATCTCCGCTTCAGGGTTTAGGTTGTGATAGTTGGTCACATAAATATTAATTCGGTTAGGAAAAATTGTTACATTAATTATACCCGCTCTTAACTTTTGATACTCTAACTATCATTTTGGGTGCAAATCGTTAGTCAACCGTCTTTGACTCACGGCAAATCGATTAAAACAGGTTTGAAGTGCATTGGCTACAATTATCCGGTAAGTTCCCGGTCACTCACTCTCTTCGTTCTCAATCTGCAAACTTAGGGCACGTAACGCCGCTGCTCTTTGTTTCTAATCCGCGCGTGACGCCCCTGCTCTTCGTTCCCAATCCAACAAAGTGACACCGACGTAGTCTGTTGCAACCAAAAGTCCGCCGATAAGAAATAAAAATCGTGTTTTTTGGTCAGTTTTGTGGTGAAATCTAAATTTGTGAGGTATTTATATACGACTGCAATTGTTACAATATTTTTCCATTCTTTATTTTCTCTGTAATTCCACATTTCGCACCCAAAATTTGAGAACTACTAATGTGAAGGCTCAAAATTGTATCCTTTGCACAGAGAAGTAAACTTTTGGGAAGAAGATGAAAGAAAAAATATATGTGTGTAATGGATATGTGATACGGCCATGAGAATGGGGTTCATAAAGGGCCGGTCGTAGGCCGCGCTTTGTATCAGCTAGGCGGGGTGCCTAAGGTAAACGCCTAGGTACTTCGTCACCTAGGCACCTCGTCGCCTGGGCAGCACCTCGTCGCCTGGGCACCTCGTCGCCTGGGCAGCACCTCGTCGCCTGGGCACCTCGTCGCCTGGGCACCTCGTCGTCTAGGCACCTCGTCGCCTGGGCACCTCGTCGTCTGGGCACCTCGTCGCCTGGGCACCTCGTCGTCTAGGCACCTCGTCGCCTAGGCAGCTCGACAGGAGGATTCCTTTTGAGGGGACTAAGACCTGGGGGTGGCGTCGTATTTACCAAGTTACGAGGAGGTTCACAGCAACTAGGATTCTTATGATCTAAGAAGATCTAACCAAATCTAGGGTTAGATGTAGGAAGACTTCCAGAACAACCAGGACTCTTCATGGCTTCACCTATAAAAAGGAGCAGGTTCATTCATTCTACACAACACACATACACATATTATCCTGTTACTCTGCCGTTTTCTCTCCGAAACACCACCACTGACTTGAGCGTCGGAGTGTCCACGCCGGGACCACCCCCGGCGTGTTTTGCAGGTACCGGCGATCGAGAAGGTTCAATTCGGTTCGAGAGGAGCGGTCGAGCGGTTCAGGTATTTGTGGTATAACAAATTGGCGCCGTCTGTGGGGAACTCAGTCTTCTACCAGAGTATCGTAGGCTGTTTTTTCTCACCAAAGAAGAATGAGGGTAACGAGGATCATGGCAGGAGATAGCTTGAAGAAAAATTTGACGAAGGATATGGATGAGGCGTGGACGAAGAGGGCTCTTGGAACAGGGCCGCCACCCGGGTGGTCACCGTCGCCTACTACCCCCAAGGAGACGTGTTGACCCCGACACCGCCACCAGGAGCTCATGGGCGTTTGGCGAACCCAGGAGAATCAGGTGGCTTGACCAACAAGGAGAAGGAGCTCGGCGGTGGTGCAACGAGTGGAGGAATTGGTCAGGTTGGCCAGGTCCCTGATGGAAACACGGGTCAGGTAACCCCGCTGAATAATCAACGGATGGTCTTGGCAGGGGAGACCACCCAACCGAACGATCAACAGATGGTCTTAGCGGGAGGAACCAACCCCCCAGGTAACTCCTCAACGGCAAGAGGAGATCAAACGATACATATGACAAGGGCGGAATTGGACAGGATCATAGCGGACGCAATAGGGCGAGCTCAAGAGGTTGATCGACGAGCTAAAGAATCGCTAAGGCAGCCCATGCATCAGCAGTTATCCTTGCACCCTCACCAGACGCACCAGCGCGAAAGGGGGGATGAGGATGGTGATAGGTCGGCGACATCTCGACCCCTGGTAGTACAGCAGGAGGGATTAACTTTGGAGAGGTTGGCAGCTCAGATGCAGGAACTCCAAGCTCGGGTACAAGGGAGAAGGGTGGTAGTGTCACGTGGACATCCGTTTTCAGAGGAAGTGTTGGGAGGAGATCTGTCAAGTAATTTCAGGGAACTGAGCTTATCCTATGATGGCTCGACAGACCCTGCTCGGCACCTAAGGTCGTTTGACAATATAGCCGTCTTGCATCGTTATAGTGACGCAGTCAGCTGTCGGGCCTTCTTGACCACTTTAAAGGGCTCAGCACAGGATTGGTTCCACCAGCTGCCAGCATGATCCATCGATAATTTTGAGAAGTTCAGCTCCTTGTTTCTGAATCAATTTGCAAGCGCTAGGAAGCATGAGAAGACATACCTCTCGCTGATTAATATGCAGCAGAGGGAAGGTGAAACTTTGCGACAGTACGTGGCTCGGTATACTAAAGAATGCGTGGAAGTTCCTAGGGCCTCAGAGGAGGTAAAGGCCGGAGGGCTTACGCGGGGCCTAAGAGCAGGAAAGTTAAGGGACTCC
>BKCP01009626.1:1089539-1104105 GCA_008636005.1 Striga asiatica
GGGAAAAAAAAATCGCGATCAAGTAAGAAAGAGTTTAGGAAAAAAAAATGCAAAGAAGCATGTTGGAAAACATCCCCTAATCGGTGTCATTTTGAACGAAGTGAAGACTTTAAGAGGTGCCACCAAGGCCGGTGCTGCAGAAAACACAAATTTTAAACGAGAGTATTAAAGAAGCAATTAAATGAGAGGAAAAAAAGAAAAGAAAAAAATGACAAGCAGCTTTATTTATAAGGAGAGAATGAAAGCTCTTTACCACACCAACCCTATGGTTCCGAATAGGTGCAGCTTGATGCTGACTCGGTCGATTGATGCCCGACTGCCTGTGGTCTGGTCTCTGATGCGAGATTTCCCCAAACCTACAAGCGTTTCCTGTGGAGATGCTACCTATCGCATGGCTCAGGTGGGCCCGTAGCGTGCGTGAAGTGATGGTGGCAATAGGGCTGCCGGCCCGCAGGAGCACCGAGTTGCTGGAGAGGCTCGACGATGATCGGCCCGTGATTGTTGTGCGTATTCAGTCCATCAAAAGATAAAATAATTTAAACTAAACAAAAAAAAAGGTGAAGAAAAACTTGGCCTGAAATTGTAGCCTGCGACCAAACTGCTCTCAGCCCGCTCCTCGAAATCAACAACCATGATTTCTAAAGCGAGAGAGCCACCATTGACTCTGCACGCCACAGTTTCTCTGAAAAGAATCCCGCCTACGGGACCCTCGCTCGCTGGGGTCTAGTGCACTCCTCCTGCATGCTTTCTTCCTTCTGGTGAAGCACGAGTCTAACTCGCTGGACCGTCTCCAGCATCTCGTCGATTACAAGACAAAAACAAGCTTTAAACAATGCATTTCATGGAAAATGGTCACCCTGTTAACAACCAAGACACATGAAGTCAGGAAGTAAATATGAAGACAATGAGCTACGTATGGTCAATTGCTCAAACCCCCAAAATCAACGAAGTTCATGATCAAACACACAAAAACACAAATGATCAATTAAACTCTCAAATCAAGAAAATTTCTTTCTACTTAATCAAGAGCACATCCAATCCACAGCACACAAATCCAATCCCAAAATGAAAAAATGGAAAAAAATCACAATTATAATCAAATATTCACAAAAGAAGAAGACCCAAATTAGTACAATGATCAATTAATCCAACCGCCAACCACCAATAACAATTCATCTTGTCAAAATCCCATCAACAGAACCCACATAAACAAAGCAAAACGGGAAAAAAAAAAAAAGAATAAAGATAGCATTTTTATTCTGTAAATTCCAGAGTCCAGTGGCGGATGAAGTCCACGCTATCGTCTAAGTCGTACAGCTCGTTTCAGCGTTGTCAGCGTCGGGGATTTGGTCGGAAACAGCGGGGGTGCTCGGGGCTTCGTTTGCTTTGGTGGGCCGCTTGGGTTCTTCTTGGATGAAGAAGACGGAGGTGTCAACGCGGTGGGGTGGGATTTCTTGCTACCGCGGCGGCGGGGGCTGAGGGAGTCTCGCCGGATGAGAATTTGGGGGTTCGTAATTTGTGGGGGAATTAGGGTTTCGGGGAGAAGAATTTGAGGGGGATTATTAAAATGGAGCTTCCAGTGCCTTCCTGACCGTATAAAGAAAATAAAAAAATCGTAGGAAATGAGAAGCAAAAAGAAAGAAAAAATCGGAGGAAAGGAGAAGCCAAAAGGCCGCAGAAGAGAATAGCCACGTGTCGCATTTTAAAGCAAGTCTCTTATTTTCTTATAAGTTAAGAAGGTAGATAAAAAATTTTAAAATTAACTATCTATTTTTAACAATTGACCCGATGACCCCGTGATTGACCCGATGATCTAGTTGAACCAGTGATCCGGAGACCTTCTCGGGTCGATTCCCGGATTGGGTTTAAAAACTATGCAGTAAAATAACAAAAAGTTCAATACCCTTTTTACAAAGACGCATAAACAAAATTGTACGCTATGGCTTGGCAGTTGGGGTGCAGCTGCAGCAGCCACACTGAAACCTGCTTCCAAAAGCCCCCTTTCTTCTATTGAAAAATATAATAAAGAAACAATACTGACGATATACCTGGGATTTCTTCTCTGTTTTCCCCTCATCGATCATATGTTACATTCTCAGGTCAGTCGAATTTCAGGTTTCTCAGAAGTATCTATTGTTTTTTCCTGAGTTCTTATGGTTCTTTCATCGCGTTTTGAAGTGATTGTATTTGTTTGGAAATATATAGATTATCCTTTGAGTATATTTGCCCTGCGGATTATTACTGCCTGGATTTTCGATTTTCAGATTATCCATAATGCAGATTGTTATAAACATGTGTAGTGTTGCGGTTGATAGCGACATGGAGCTTCGTCTTGTTAATTGGGCGATTTATTTATTTTTCGCTTTAAACAATCGTTTATCCTGACCCGCTTTCTGAGATGGTTGAGTAGTTTTGGAACTTTCCATTAGGACTCTATAAGGAAATATAGTTTCTCCTTGTTGAAGACACAGAAGTTTGAGCTGTTTCTTCACTAGTTCCAAAACCAGATGAAACTAGAAAAATTTATCTGTTATGACTTTCATTCTGGTGGCCTCCGTCAGCTGTCAGCTGGAGGACGAAAATACCAATTACAATGGCGCAGTATTTATTTTTATTTTTATTTCTTAAAAGAGATTTTATAACGACACTGAATAGAAGGATTGTGATGATATGGGATTGAGGTAATTATTTGTCTTATTATTACATGATTTTCTGTGTTCTAACACGTGGTACATAATTTTTGTTAGAAGTCGTGTTTGTCCCATATCGGTAAGTTACCGGGCTGTTATTGTGTATACATGTGGGTTGGGCACCCTCTTCCTTTGAGTTAGCTTTTTGGATGAGTTCTACCCTAGCTCATTTATCAGTTGTATTTGACTGATCAGTGCAAAATATTGAGTTAAGCTATCTGCATACCTTCTTTTAATTAATTGCAGATGTTCATGCATACTGAAGAAGAAAGTACCCAAACATAAAGTGTTGGAACTGAATAGTTCCTAAAGCATGATTTGTTACTTTTCACAGTGGACATGTGCATATATCTGTTCATTACTTCATTACACTAATGATGCCTTGGAACAAAGCTTCTCTATATCACACAGACCCTTAAAAATGGAATAATATAGTGTTAAGAGCAAGTTTCAGCAAGACTATGAGTCGTAGGCTGGTGTTGACATGCAGAAGCTCTTAAATCTCAAATCAACTAGAAAAGACTGCTATTTAGTGTAATATCATTGTCATCGCAAAAATATCAGTTATGTGCTTTTTACTGATTCAAGCCCTGTTGTGCAGACTGAACTCCGTTGTTGAGAAACTGGCATCCGTAAATTATCAGAGTTTGCTTGGGATATGCTACCTTAGACATATTCAGATTCCTTAGTAATGGCTTCAAGAGCAATATTGCGAAAGAAAAGGTATATTATTGGTTCAATTAAACAATCCAATTACTTGGTTCAAGGTCTCTTATGCTCCGAGCATGGGAAATCACTGGAGATTCCTGATTCATTGCTTTGGCACCGACCGATGACCACGTCATCCTCTGATGAGCATTATAAAGAGAAGGAAGATTTTCAGACTCTATCAAAGCACTTTTCAAAATGTACTTCAACAAAAAATCAGATTGATTATAAGTTTTTCTGTGTTCCAAATTTGCGCCATGAGGTTGGAATATATGGAGAATGTTCTCATTTGGGATTTCAGTGGGCAAAAGAACATGCACGTTATCTATCAACTGCTGCAGCAGGCCAGCCTGAACTAGGAGGCCGTGATAATAAAAATGAAGAACCTGCGACAAAGCAGAAGAAGGAACCTTCGCCCGAAGAATGTGACCAGGCTGTCGAAGGTTTGAGCTCTGTCAAAGCCAAAGCTAAAGCCAAGCTGTTGCAAGATTCCAAGAGGGATGCCAGCTTTATACTGAAGAGAATATGGGCGATGCTTTTAGGAATTGGTCCAGCTTTGAGAGCTGTTGCCTCTATGAGCAGGTTAAATTTGGCTTCTTCTTTTGTTTTTCTTCTCTCTCTCTCTCTCTCTCTTTGATTGCAGTATATACTGTTTTGAGATTTTCTGACTCTATCCTTTTAAAATAGGGAGGATTGGGGGATAAAATTGCGGCACTGGAAGGATGAGTTTAAATCCACATTGCAGCACTACTGGTTAGGTACAAAACTGCTGTGGGTTGATGTTAGAATAAGCTTGAGGCTTTTGTTAAAACTTGCTAGTGGGAAGACTCTATCCAGGAGGGAGAGGCAACAGCTTACACGAACTACAGCCGACATCTTCAGGCTAGTTCCTTTTGCTGTCTTCATTATAGTTCCTTTCATGGAGTTTTTGCTGCCGGTGTTCCTGAAATTGTTTCCAAACATGTTGCCATCGACCTTCCAGGACAGAATGAAAGAACAGGTACAGTTATATGATTTTTTAAACTATTTTCTGGAAATGTGTATATCCCTGTTAGTCTTTGTCTCTTTGAGATATTGATTTGTTCCTTTCACATTTTTTAGCTTTTTTACTTTTCAAGTTTAAGAATTTTTTACTGGGTTTTGCGGAGACGCAAGCACCTGTATAGTCCGTACTTTTGTTACTTGTACATTCAAAGTTGTCTGTAGCCATGATGTCAATATGCTCTTTGAATCTTAATGTCTGCTTTAGGCTATTAATGTAAAACAAAAATACACATGTGCATTGCTTAGTTTTTGACTTCATAGAATAGCAGTCCATGTAAGCTAGCAAAACGTTGTTTCCTGTCCCAAGTTGGATGTTGCTTTTGCCAATGATTACAGATGACGGTGGATGTAAAGATGATTTTTCCTTTGAGGCAGAAACTCACAATCTGGCCGATTCAAATTGGCCGCCCTTTCATAACCACACACACATTACAAACATCTTTCATTGGTTTTTTTTTTTCTAAGATTAGAGATTGAATAATGTGTATTAAAAAATTAGAAGTTCTCCAAATGGTATTACACGATTAGAAATTTCCTTCAGAATTCAGATTATGGAGGTCACAGAGATGAAGATGCAATAAAGTTTAATTGTGCAAGCTGAACGTGATTTACTCATCCCCAGTATTTATTGTAGGATACTCGGTGATTTCACATTTGGTCCCCGCAGAAAATTTTCAAATTATTGATCGCAAGCGCCCCCAAACACTCTAAATTCTCATAGGATCATACATACTCTACTTGGATTTGTTAATAATGGGAAGAATTGGAGTTATTTACTTGATCATCTTTTCAGTTTATTATTTCCTTTTGCAATGCCCTTTGTTTTCAACACTTCCCATATTTTACTCACATATTCAGTTATAATGTGCATATTATAGGAGGCTCTGAAAAAGAGGCTTAATGCAAGGATAGAATATGCAAAGTTTCTACAAGAGACCGTAAAAGAAATGGCAAAGGAAGTTCAGAACTCAAGAAGTGGAGAAATAAAGAAAACTGCTGAAGATCTTGATGATTTCATGAACAAGGTTGAGAAACCTAAATACATAGCAATCTTTAACCAATCTTATTTTTCTTGTAATGAGCAAGGCACTGACATTTCTAGCAGCTGTGTTTCGAATTATTCCTTGCTTTGTGTCTTCACTCTTGTGTGAATATCCTCTTAACTTGGCCAGGTCAGGACAGGAGCACGTGTTTCCAATAGTGAAATCTTGGGCTTTGCCAAGTTGTTTAATGACGAGCTCACTCTGGATAACATCAGCAGGTAATTCTCGATGTACAGCTGCAACTTCTTTCTACCTTTTCTCTATGGTCTGGGGAACTTATTGGTGATAGAGCTACTTTCATGTTTAAAATTCTCCATATCGTCTCTGATGCAGACCCCGGTTAATGACTATGTGCAAATATATGGGTATTAGTACTTACGGTACGGATGCGTATCTGCGGTATATGCTACGAAAGAAGCTTCAGAAGTAAGCATTTTTGTATCCAGCTTCAATTTTATTTACATATTACGTACTTACTAGAGATCACTACTCGTAATCATAAGTCAAAACAGTGAGATATAGAACTTCAAAGGGTACCAAATTATCTTCAATGGAAAGAGAAAAAGAGCAGCTACTTGATTCTTGTTAAGGAATGAGAATTTATGAAAACAATATTTTTAGTTAATATTAAGAAAAAATTGATTCCTTGTTGATGAATTGAGTTTCATATATTCATTAAGAAATCTGATTTGCTCGCTGCAGGATAAAGGAAGACGATAAAATGATTCAAGCGGAGGGCATAGAGTCTTTATCTGAGGAGGAGCTTCGCCAAGCATGCCGGGATCGTGGATTGCTTGGACTCCTCTCAGTTGATGAAATGAGAAAACAGGTTTAAGACATTTTAGAGGGTTTGTCAGTTTGTTAGAACTTCTATTACTCTTTGTAAAAGATGAGTTAACCTATCTAAATATCTAATGTTTGCAATCAATATTTATCTTTCTCAACCTGCACAATGGAGATTTTCATATGCCTTCTCTGTTATATAGTATTGTAATCAAGACAATTGGTAGAGAATATTATTTTTAAATTTGGATATGCATTTCTCTGCAGCTTCAAGATTGGCTGGACTTATCTCTCAACCATTCAGTACCATCATCTTTATTAATATTGTCTAGGTAAAACATCAACAATCATTATGAACTTGGGATTACAGCATTGGGTAAATTTCTGTTTTTGTTCATACCTTTCTACAGGGCTTTTAGTGTGTCTGGTAAAGTCAAGCCAGAGGAAGCTGTTCAAGCTACGCTGTCATCTCTACCTGATGAGGTTGTGGACACTGTTGGAGTAACAGCATTACCATCTGAAGATTCTGTCTCTGAAAGAAGGAGGAAGTTAGAATTCCTGGAAATGCAAGAAGAATTAATCAAGGTCTGACTTCATCGGTCTTTACTAATTCTCATGGAAAGAAGAAATAGTAAATGTAGTTATGCGGAGGGCAAAAAATAAAATCTGAATACAACTACCTTGATCCTTCTACTGTTTATACATAAGATGGTTATATTTTCTCTCTTATTATTATTGTTGCTGTTGTTGTTGTCCAAATTCAGTTCCTTCGAAATATTAACTGAACTGGCAAGAATTTTGACTTTCATTTCAAGGGAACTATCACATATTGTGGCCAGATCTACTAGATGGAACCTATTTGGTTTGTTCAAGTAACAATTCATGCCATATGACTCTTGATAGTTTGTTTGGTATTAAGTTGTTATACTTCCTATCCTCATACCGGGATCTACTCTGTCATGTATTCCACTGTGCTTCATCTCTATCATTGATGCTATTTACAACTTTAAGAATTTGAGCATACAATTTTCTTTCTAGTCATTGGATCTGTAAAGGTCATCCTTGATTATTATTATTATTATTTTTGACTTCACTTCGCTTCGCTTTGTTCGTTGGGTATTTCATTACTTTCTTTCCATAGTCATAAGGTGTTGATTGCAGGAGGAGGAAGAGAAAGAAGAGGAGGAGCAGGCTAGGCTGAAGGAATCTGCCCCAATGCAGAAGGATGTCGCGTTGGAGGAGATGGTGACAGCAACTGCAAAAGAAGCAGAAGAACGTGGAAAAGCCAAAAGTTTGGATAAGCAAGAACAACTCTCCGAGCTCAGTCGTGCATTGGCAGTATTAGCTTCAGCATCGGTGAGGATCAAGTTTCCTTTGCTTAATATAACAATCACAAAAGCTTGACTTGCTTTTATTCTTTCAGTCGGTGAGCAGGGAGCGGGAAGAGTTCTTGAGACTGGTCAACAAAGAGGTAACTGCGGATTAGCTATTAGTGTTTTGTAAAAGGGCATTTATATTTAGTGAACTAATAATATGATGATCAAATACAATCATTCTTTTTTATTCGGTTTTATCGCAACTAGAGTCCATTTTGTCTCCCAATTTGAAATTTCATCTGATGTTAATACTTTCTAATTTACCTCCACCCCTCATTTGAACTCATCCAATGCATGGATCATATTACTCTTGCGTTGCAGACGAGGAATGGGGAATGGTGGCTAATAAATTTATTTATATTCAACGAACAAACTATGTTTATCCATTCAGGCTTTTCTTATGTTGTATCCTTTCATATATGCATTGAACCTGGTTTTGATCCTTTTCACTTGCCGTTTGTTGCTCGGAAATCTCAAGTGGCACTATCTTCCAGAGTCACTACATTTAAAGTGACTGACCTGTTTGAGACATAATTTAGGGTTCGTGAAAGTAACAGTGCAAGAAATAATCTGGGAAAGAAGTCATTCTATGTTATGGTCTTAATTTTTTTTCTCTCACAGATCATTTTGTTTTGTGCTTTAAGTTAACTGATGCTGTGAAGTCCAATATATCCAGTCGAACTAATGTATATGATGCCTTAGTATCAAACTAATCACTAATGTTTGGGACTGTTACTGATGCAAATATGGTGAACCTGCCTTTCTCATTTATTCTAAGCAAAATGTATCTTATGATAATTTTAAAATGTTCGCATTGACAAAGTCTTTTTGATGTGTGATTTTAGATTGGTCTGTACAATGACATGGTAGAAAAAGAGGCTAAAGAAGGAGAAGAAGAAGCCAGAAAAGCTTATAGAGTAGCTAGAGAGGAAAGTGATGATGCTACTGAGAGGGCTTCGGGTGATAAAGTATCTGCAGCACTAATAAATAGGGTGAGGATAATATTAATACTTTTCCGTGCATTTCTGTGAATGCCTTCTTTTGGCAGTTACCAACGGGTGGACTGATGTTGAATTATGTTTGTATCTTATGTATTTGTTGGTCTTTTCATGTTGTAGGTTGATGCTATGCTCCAAAAGCTTGAAAAGGAAATTGATGATGTAGATTTTAAAATTGGCGACCGTTGGAGATTGCTTGACAGGTAACACTGGAAACGGCTATAATTGAAAGCTACAGGAGTCCTTGCAACTCTATTTCTGAGCTAGTGTTTTTTGTAAAAATCCGGTTGCTCAACAATCATGTTCTAAATCTTTCTTTTAGTCCTCAACGTGCATCCATAACAGCTTTTTTGCAAATCCATTAAATTTTAATTTGCATTTAGAGCTTAGAGCAGCTTAGCGAAGGGATTTTATGAAGTTATTGGCCAGGACAGAAAGATCTCCTTTTCCAATATTGTTGGGTTGAGTAACTTCTAATATTTTTGTGGTCCCATTTCTTCCATCAGTATAGATTTGCTTGTGATTTTCATAATTTCTTCAACTGATTTAACTAGAAATCATTGGTTGCTGAAAATAAGTTTCAGCTGGTAAATAAATGCCTGATTGCCTTCTACAATATTCATATTTTGCTTTCTAAAATCTGCTTTTACCCGAAAAATAAAAATAAAAATTTTGAGATATAATCATTCTTTGTTTGAACTCTTACATTTCCATTATTTTTATTTTCTCTCTTTATTATCTTTTAAAAATAGTACTCTAATGCTGTTGTCATTGATGAATAGAGATTATGATGGAAAAGTGACTCCTGAGGAGGTTGCATCTGCTGCTATATACCTGAAGGACACTTTAGATAAGGAGGGTATTCAAGAACTTATCGGGAAACTGTCCAAGGATAGGGGTCAGTCATGTTACTCATCTTTTCCCCATTCTTCCTAAAGCATATTTTCTCGCTAGAATGTTTTGAAATTGTGGCATAAGGCATTATATATTTGTTTTATCTCTTCTTCAAGAGTTTCGTGTGTGTGTCTGTGCTGGTATGTAGAAACCTCCACTGAATCATGGAAAAGTGTGAATTTAACTGCCCACAGTGAGCTTTTGTTGAACAGTTGAAATGACTCTTAAAAAATTTAAGAGAAGAGTAAATGTTACTGAGGAAAAAATAAAAATAAAAACTAGGTTTCTGCTTTTCTGGGTAATGAAATTGTTCGATTTCTTTTATGAGTTGATGGCTTTTTTTCGTACAATTGGATAATTTTGCATCTGTGCTTGTGGCAGAGGGAAAAATTCTTGTGGAAGATATTATCAGGCTAGCGGAACAGGCAGAAGATGGAGAAACTGCTGAAGCAGGAAAATCTTGAGAGAAATTCAATTGAATAACAAATCATTCGTGGTTTTTTCTTGGCTTCTTTCTACTCTTGAAGTTCTCTGAGGTAGATGTATTTTGACCATGTATCGGTATTCTTGTCACCATAAGGTGGTTCATTTTATATTCAGGCCGCTCACATTAAAAGAACCAATAATGTGTAAGATTGTCTGGAGAAATATTGTCCATTGCAAATATTTTCTTAGGAAGAAAGGTTTTGTCTACATAATTGACATCGTCGAGCCGTGACTCCATATGTATCGTAATTCTTTGTACATGTGATGGTATTGAAGAGCAATGAGTGTAACAATTAGTTTGATGTGCGTTTTATGGGTATTGTGATGCAACATTTTTTTGCATCTATTCAAGATTATCATTTTCTTTTTCTCTAGTCACCATATGTATCGTAATTCATTGTACACGTGATGGTATTGAAGAGCAATGAGTGTAACAATTAGTTTGATGTGCGTTTTACGGGTATTGTGATGCAACATTTTTATTTTGCATCTATTCAAGATTATCATTTTCTTTCTCTTTTGGTTTCTCTTCGTTACCCCGTTGGCTTTGTTACATGGCATAAACAATTAATTTTGTATGCATAGGGTGATACAGTAATTCCTTACAGTCCGACAGCAGTTATCCCCTAGGGCCTGACATTTTTTACATTCCAATATATACATGCATTTTTTTTTACACAATGTCTCATAAAAAAACTTCTCTTACATCCCCAACTCACGAAATTATACGCGATATAAAAATTGCATATCTAAATGAAATGCATAATTAACAATTATCTGATATTTTGTTGTATACTAATGCATGTCCAAATTGGACGTATCATTAATAATTATGCGAGCAGCACCAGACGAGGTGTGAGAACCGATGCGGCAAGGCAAGACAAGACTAGACGCACACGGTGAGGTGGACGAGTAGGTTGAAGATTTACTCATAACCGTCATCTGGGCCCGTAGCCAGTGTATATCTATACAGAGTCCACATTAACAAACAAGTAAGATCAGATTTGCTATGGAGCCATCGGATGGCTCGACTTATGGAGCCATCCACACTTATTCACCAATAGTGTATTGACACGTGCCCTGCAATAAATACAATTTGGACAGGTGTCAATACATTAAGTGGTGGATGACTCCATAAAAAAAACCATCCGATGGCTCTATAGAATTTTTGCAAGTAAGATTCCAATCCGATTGTTAGTTCCGTTGCAAATAGGATTGTTATCTTAGTTTTTTTAAAGCACGGTCAACGAGCATTCTTCACTGAACCCAACACTACAAATGTAAATGAACAGCCTCTGAACGTTGTAGCTTGCGACCTTCACGGTGATGACCAAGACATCATTGTGCGGGGTTGAGATGCTTGCACATCTTCCACCCCGAACATAATTGTTACCTTGGGCTGCTGGATTTAGACTTCTATGACCTCGTTGCCGCGATACGTCCTTTTGTTTTCATTGTGGGAGACTAGAGTCCCCGTCACTGGGACCTCCCACGATCATCTGAATTACGCCCCTCTTGGCCAGTCTATCTGCTTGCGTTAGGTTGTCTACGTTTTTCCAGGTCCTATTGATCATCTCTTTTTTTCTCTGCCCTTTAGCACAAACTCTTTAAGATGCCCAGCTCGGATGAGCAGCTATATCTTGTCTTTTAGCTCCCTGCAACTGTTGGTCAAACAACCATAATCTTTGTGATATCTACAATATGCATCACCTCACGAGGGCACATACCCTATCCTCCTCATAATGGAATTAGATTGGGAGAAAATTCCCGTGTCCCCCCCCGTATCCCCCCGCTTTTCAAGAACCTAAAACACTTCTTTTTGGAGCACTGCTAGGGGCGCATGCTTCCCATACTTGTACCCGTCATTGTCGGGTTCCTCCGACCCTAATTCTCACGTATCATGTAAGCGGGGCTTCTCTTCTGTTCGCCTAACCTTGGTCTAATCGCTTTGTCAAAAGTTAGCCTCAGCTTCTTGTATGTTAATGTAGTTATTGTACCTGTCCAGCAGCTCGTCAAAGGGCCTCCCTGACCTCTTTTCTAATGAGTTCCTACATGATCCTAATTGAAGAACTCTAGGAATACCCCATGTCTTAATCTCCTCAAAAGTTGCGGGGACCTCCACACACTCCTTAGTATAACGAGCCACGTATTCGCGGAGAGTCTCCCCTTGGTCAACGCGAGGTAGGTCTTATCGTGCTTCTTCGCTCGAGAATTGGTTAATAAACTGATAATTGAATCACTCGAAGCTGTATATTGACCCGACTGGCAACTGGTAGAACCAGTCCTGCTGGTAAGGGCAAGATCGAATTAGCCATCTGTATAGATGGATAAAGCATAAAACTTGTATTAGATTTAATGGGTAAAAAAATATAGTACACCCATGCATTTAGAAAAAAATTGGGCATTTTTCCCCTGCATTATAAAAAATGAACAAAAACCCTATGTATTTATTTAGGTTTGGCTTGCACGATTACTCTCTCCCGTCAAAGATAATGGTGCATGTACCTCACACAAGGCTTGTGCGAATATTATTGATTTTTTATTCAATGGAATTTGTTAATATACTATTTGACTCTCAATGACTTTATTAAACAAAATTAATCAAAATATAAAAATGTCTGCTTTTGGAGTTCAAACCTTTACCATAAGGTGGGTAGGTTATCCCTCCAACTACTACAACAAGACTAGTGTTTCTAATGCAACAATTTTAAGTTATATTAATACCACATAAAATAAATCTAATGTACGTCGAACACCCTGACCGGTTGAAAATCGGCTTGCCTTCGTCTTTCTTGTCGGTGAAACGCCGAGTACCTGCAAAAATTCTCACACCAAAGGGGTTTTCCGGTGAAGAGTCTCCGATGCTTAAGTCAATATCTCTTCCAACTCAATTCTCAAGAGTATAATAAAAATGTCATGCTAAAATCGTAAGTCACCCCTATATATAGGGTTGAGGTACCTGTTTCTAGAAGGCTGTCCGGATGAGCTCCGTTGGCTGCCCAAAATTGTCCGGCCTGCCTAATCGTACAACACACATTGAAGGTGTGTCAGAGACAATTATGCAACATAGACCAATCAGATCGTGCCACGTGTCCTCTTCACGTGGGGATTTGATTCCTCTGAGATCTCCTCGAATGCTCGATCAAGTCTAGGTCGATCTAGGGTGAGACACTGACCGCTTCTCGTCTGGGTTTTGGTCGTTCAGATGACCATCTGTGCCACAGGTCGATCTTCGACCAGACCCTCAGAGGGTCTAGGGTCGACCTGCTCTCTATGTACCAGAATCCTTCTTTAAGCTGTCTTCTAATCCAGCGGCTCTTGTTCTTGTGAAGTTCGACCACGATCACCGCACTCGGACTCTGTTCGACCAGAGCGACTTGTTTGGCTCATTCGATCGACTTACTTGACCAGTTCACTCCTTTAGGTATGGTATCTCATATCAAAATAGAAATAAATACATTTATTACAAAAAAATACAAACTTATAATAAGATAAATTGAAACAAATAATATAAATTAGAAAAATAAAAAATTACATAAATTAAAATAAAATATCATAAAATAAATAAATAATAAAAAACTAAAATAAATTAAAAAAAGTTTAAATAAATAAAAAATGTAAATGTAACTTATTTTGGATATTAAAAATGCAATTTAATAAATAAAAATAAAATAAGTAGAATAAAATATATAAAACTAAATAAAGTAAAATTACATTAAACCAAATTAAATTTAGTTAAAATGAAATAAAATAAGATGATACTTTTATTTATAATATAGTATGTAATAATAATTTTTCAAATCCAAATATTTTGTATTTAATGATTTTTTTAAAGGAATCTCTAATTATAATTTGTAATAATATCGAAAATACATTTCATTCATCTATTTCTATTTAAAAACTTTATATAACATATATAATTTAATTTAAATTTATATATCTTTAAATCCTAACAAAAATAAATGATGTACCTTTTAATTTATTTTAAATAATTTCAATCATTTAAATTGAAATTTCATTTTATATTAATATAAAGCTACGGACTTACAAGCATTTTAATTTAATTGCGCTAATCTTTAATATACATTTTATATTTTCTTTTAATTTTTTAATCATATTGATATTAACATTTGGAATTTAATTTTAAATTATTTTAATTTTATTTGTATTAACGTTGAAACTATTTGACTTTATTAATATTAATGTTTTAAATTATTTTAATTTTATTTGTATTAACATTTAAATTATTTGAATTTATTATTATTAATGTTTTAAACTTAGTTTAATACATGTTCTATATAAACTACATAGGCTAAGAAAACACTCTCTCTCATGTGTGGTGGAGTGGTTTTGTTGGTGTCTTGCATGCTTCATGTCAAGTTTGAGTGTCAAGACCATCGTTTTTTTAGTTGAATTTCTTGCGCTATTTTCAAAATATCGCGAGAAGTTTAATATTTCGTCAAAATATCGCGAGAATTTAATATTTCGTGAAACATTTTGAGGCTGTTAAGAAAATTTTGAAAAGAAATAACACATTTAGTTGC